>JAAAKG020096446.1:0-16079 GCA_010014905.2 Druon quercuslanigerum
GGAGCAGTGTTGCGGAGTGAACATGTTATTTAAATAAATAACACGAGAATTCCAGATCAATCTAAAAATTGTATAACCCTTTTCTCACACTACTCCCCTCCCTACCGAGTGAGTCACGCCTACCCCGAAAGGGAAACGGCTTGATGGTGTAATAATAAAAAAAAGGGCATCTCAACCCTATTTGCAACGTAAAACGCCCATCCTCAAAAGTACGCCAAGTTCGGTACTGTTTACAGTTGCAACATTTTTGAGACCCGACAAAAAAAACAGGAACCCAATGAAACTTTTTATTGTTGAAAACAAGGTAGAGCAAATATCACGCGAATTACGTTTCCATATTATTTATTTTAGTATTTAGATAATACCCTTCTTTGTAGACGCATGTCACCCACTTTGATTAATAAATTTCTGTCTGCTATCATACTATACAATAACTATATCAAATATACAATAACGTCTTATACACGGACAAAAATGGATGTTCAAACACAACAAAGACGTTCAGGGTCAACATATTTTATGTTTAACTACAGGAAGGCAATCTAGATGTGCGAAGTTAGCATCTGTAGATATTAAAAAGTTTAATTGAAATATCTGAGATATTACATGTAGGTTATGTCAAACAACGGCTGTAAATATTTGAGGTATGAAATGTCGATCAATAATATATTCAGTGAACTTGAGCTTATGTTTAAAATTTTTTATGCAAAATAAAAAATAAAAACTGGGTGTGTTCGAATCAATAAAACCTGAAACTTAAGATTATTGTTCTCTCGTGTAGGTAGACAGAAGTCTTTATGCAGTTTTAATTAAGGATAGCTAGTTTTAATTCTTTGGAAATGTTCAAAAATTATAATATTCGATCATTGTAATCTCGAAAATATAGCCTTTAAATATAGTCGTGAAACTCCAATGCATGATGCACATGCCCCCAGACGACTTTAACATCTAGAATGTGTTTAAGGTTAACATAAAAATATTTTTACGTCTAATATTTTAAAAAGATAGTAGGTGTTTGGCATGAATATCTGCGTGTTAGATAGTACAATATTACCCTTTGAACATATGCAATTGAAAATCCATTTTGCTCCATGTAAGTGACAACCAGTGATAAGTTGTGTTTTCAACGAAATCTAATGAAGATTCGCGTGAAAACACATTGTTGTTAAAAAGTAATTTTCAGTCTATTCTATACAAAAACGAAAACCCATCCATCCAATATTAGAAAAAAATGTTAATTTTTCTTTTTAAGAATAGTTACTAAGTCGCCATGGTATATTGTTTTTACATAAAGTGCGATTAAATTTGTATTGGAATAACGAAACTGACATATTTGTAGATTCAGAAATTTTATAGTGCGTATTTCAATTGTCTCTTAACTTAAATTAAATTTTTTTTTAAATTAACTATTTAATAAATAGCTTAACTATTTAATTGATAATATTTTTTTAAATTAGCATGAAAATTTCCTGCTTTTCGGAACAAATTTCTACCCTACTTTTAGCTCATCTGTTGCTGAAGATTTTACATTTAAACCTTCAATTTATAAAACTTTTTCAACGCATTTATTTCAGAACGAACAAAAGAGATTTTGTCTATACGCGAACCTACAAACTTGTTCGCACAGGTACTGTTCTTTAACAATGGTTCAATTTCATTCTTGAGATCCTCGCACGAGAATCGTCCATTAAAGCTCCTATTTAATCGGAACTCGAAAGTTCTCGCACTGTTAGTAGAGAGGGAAAGAGAGAAAAGAGATAATTGGCTTTGCTAACAGAGTATTTGCGATGCACGTTTGACTGAGTAAAAAAAATAAAATAAAAAAAACAACCAAGAGGAGTACAACTCTGCAGCTCTCCCTGAAAGAACAGAGGTTCAAGGAGTTGTGCCAGAGTAAATATGTCAAGCACAGCTTTCGCCATTAATTAAGACCCTGCTCCGGTTAGCAGCAGAAAGATTTCTTATCATTTGCCATAATGTCGATACAGTATGCCAAATTTAATTAATTGAACTTTTGTAAAAATCTTTTTGATATTTGTAATTTAATAATGTAAAATGAACAAATATTCCTAGTTTAGGTAAAAACCATTAATAAACATTAATAAATTTACAAAGAAGCCGTTTGATTCGAAACATTAAGAATAGTGGCTAAAGTCTTTTTGATAATTCTTGTGATGCAAACTTATTAGTTATTGCAAAGTATATAAATGGGTGATTGCTAAATTGCAGGCAAACTAAAAGTCCCAGTAATATAACATTAAATTAGAAAATCTTACTTAGTTTTGTTTTTTATTTAGTAAATACTTATGATGATCTTCTACTAAATGTTCACTGCGTTTTTTAAATTTCTGTTCCTATTGCCTTATATTTAATATAAGAAAATCCCCAACGTCATTAGCGTTAGGTGCCCCAACCACTCCTTGTAGAAGGAAATACGAATTGTCTCCTTTATTTCGAGAGTTCGCTTAAAACATGTCTAATGTCTCAAGTTTGTCAACCTTAGAGGAACAAAACTTTCATTTATGTACATTTTTCAAGCCAAACAAATGATATTGTATAAACCTTAAAGTCTGTCCCTCGATTTTTATCCTTTTAATCGTAATTTGCGTGAGTCTTTTTTTCTCGTAAAATATTTGTAGTTACAGTTGAGTAATAAACACAGAATTATTAAGATCAGAGATATTCCTTAAAAAACAGTTTCGGAGTAAAAAAAAGACGATTTCGTTACCTGTTGCGCAGGTTTTTATTTAATACTCAGGCGCTTATTTATGATTAGAATGTATTATTTTTTTCTAAATATTAAAGAAGCAGAAACTTCATCGTTTTCCTGTCGTAATTCGTGTGAAGCAGTGATACCGCGTGTATCTGCTCGTGTGCGAGGATCAGATGTTTATTATTTCCTAAGCTCCGTTTGCAAAAGAAACTAAAAAAATTTTCAGTAAGATAAGTTTTTAAATATAAATATATGAGAGTAATCATAAAAAATAACAGGTAAAAGCTGTTAAGATTCAAATATAAATTCTTTGAACCTGTGAATTTTATCAGGTTCGTATTTTCAAATGCAATAAAGATTCAAACGTAATTTGATACTTCATATTTTAATATACAAATTTAAGGATTTACAATTAAATTCCACTGAAGGATTATTTATAATTTGTATTGTAAAATGTTTGTAATGCTACTTAGTCCGTAAAAACTTTGAAACGAGGCCTACACTGAGAGACCTTTTTTTAGAATAAATGATAAAACTGAATTAGAATTTAGTATAATATCGTTCCAAAATAGGGAAAACCGAGGTTTCATTACACTTATTCGTATTACAATACAGAAGTTTAATATTATCATACGAGTATTTAAAACACGCAGACGATAAAGCAGTATTCTAAATACGAAATATTATGGATCTCCATTTCAAGAATTAACACTATGAAAAAAATGATATTCTTTTTACTGAGTTTTCGCAAAATAATTTCAGTAAGAAGTCGAAAAAGTATTTTAGAAATCGATATTGTCAATATGAAGTTTACAGAAACTGGAGATGCATAGCAAATTATAAAATCATTATTCTTGATTTTTCATATAGTTTCGTTTCAGAATGCTCATCGATTGTATTCGCCATTTTCCGATGGAGCGAGCCGAAAGTTCATGTTTCACAACATTTTAAATAAAAGACAACTCTTTATATTTTCAGTTTATACTATATTTATAGTATGGGATTTAAAATAATAGGAATTCTTTCTCACGAAATGCATGCGCTAAGGTAATATGATTTAATGCAGTGAGTACAAGTTATAAAATATTATATCTAAGTACACTCAAGTTTACTATACTGAGTTACTGAGATATCAAATTAGAAAACTTTATTCATAAAAGAATATTATTAGTTCCTTTAAAAGAAATCTGTTTTATAAGAAATCAATTTAATAATTGAACGTGGTAAAATGTTTAATCTGTCTATTAACAAAAAGTCTGAAGCAACACATCACTCGTGAAAAAGGGCCCAGATATTTGTCATACTGCCCTGAGTTTTCAAGCGACGACGGTTGGCCGAGATTTTTGTTAAATATTCCATAATGTAAGTTAGCCATGGGGTTCAGTTTTTACGGAATGCGTTAGTGCTTCAGGTAAGTTAGTTTCGAATCTAGCCGCAGCCGTTCAGATTTTTCATAGCGATAAAGCGTGCGATTATCTATGTAGTGAATAAAGTTCGTATTTAATTGAATTTAATTTGTGTATTTAGTTCCTCCTTCGGAAGGCTACATCTTTTGGTGGAGTGAGTTATTTTTCATATAGTCGTTTGAGATTCTCACATGCTTTGTATGGCAACTTCAAAAGATGTTTTCGCTCTTTCGAATAAAATGTATTACTATAGTTTTAACTTCACTTGTCAACTTTGATATATTGAATTATAAATTCTGGAAAGTTTTACAAAAGTTAATGCAACATCCTTTCCATTTGTTTAAACAAAAATATTAGTTTTGACGGCCGAAACCCACTATATTAATTGTTGATACACAAACCCTGTTATCCCTATTTATAAACGATATTCTACTTAATACTCATTCATTTTTATCATTTATTCTAACAAAAAGTCTCTCAGTGTACCTTTTCTCATTTAGTATAGGCAACTACAATTGGACTGTGAGAAAATATAATGAGGATAGATTTTATTACTTTTGAAAGACTGCATAATAAGTTATGTAAGTAGTTTTAGTAAATGTTGAATCTTTAACTACACTATACAGTAATATTGATTCCACTTGCGTTTAACATGTTATTCAGTTTTAATTCTTTCTTCTTATTTATTGCGTTACCTTACTTATGTTCGTAAAAATTATCTATTACATGTGGTTAAATATTTAGTTCTTCCTAATTTGCATGCGCTTTAGCTTTTAAACATTTTAAAGGCTCGCACTCTTTTTCAACTAACTCGTAACCTCAAATCCGCTTTCCATATTTATTGTACGAAATTAATAATTATTTATTATTTTCAGACATGGCCCTTTTGGATTTTAAATTTTCAAATACGATTCAATAAACATTAATGGTTAAATATGAAATTCCTAATAATAATGTGATTGTGACTCTAGGAACTAAAGTTTTCCTGCAATTTGAAAATCACCCAAATATCGATTGATATAGGACCGTTATGAATAGAAACACATTAAGCGACTAATTAAAATAGCATGAGAGATTGGATATATGAAATTTCAAAAAAAGAACTTTGAAAGAAACAAGGGTACAAAATCGTTTCCAAATAATTTAAAATGAACAAAAATTACCAAATATATTATTTATAAGTTTAAAACTCATATTAAATTAAAAATTGGAATAAAAGAAACCCTAGGATTACTATATTACGATATGACTATTTTACTATATTACAACAGTACAATAATCGATGTTTACGCAGTAACAATATGAGATTCTGAAGTTTATTATATGAAAAATTATGACTCTTTTATGAATCGGAGGAAAAGTGTATACACCTGTAGAGAGGGGAGAGAGAGAGAGGGGGGGGGTCCACTACTAACACTCAAGTGCGGATAGTAGGACCAATATTGACACGTCCAACACTGTCATCCTTCGTACTCACATACAAAGGCTGGCACGCAACGCAGAATTATATAGCTGAGTATATCTAGAAATCGCTCATATACTAAATGTAAAATATAATAGGGCCTGTCGAAGGTAAGGAGGGTCCATGCAACTCCTGATGAGAAAATATAAATTATCGTGTCCGCTATCTGCAAACGAAGACTTAATTAGGAGTAAAAATGTGTTATTATTTACAAGAAGAATACCAAAGGCATATTGATCTACAGGCAATTAATTTCAGTTTTAAAGATTACACATATGGAAGACGCTAAAACAATTTTTGGTTTAGATATATTATTGGTCGCAGGGCGAGTACTAAAACTATGGCCGTATGCCATGCTTTTTTCTCATCGTCCTGTGAACACTGAATTCCCCGCATCAAAACTAGTGGAACCCCACGCGTGATGTAGGATATTTTATTCGAAGCCGCCATATGTTATGAGCCTATAGAGCTGCCTGAACAGAGAACATCTGAAAGCCCTTAACCGAAATGATGAGAATACGTCATATGAAGAGAATTTTTTTCAATAATGATCATGATCAATGACCGAACATCGTTCTGTTTATATATATCTAAATATATATCTAAATATATATTTATATACAAAAATGCATGGTTTGGCAATTTATGGACAAAGGTAATTGTTTTTTATTATTCATTATGATTTTCAATTCTCTGAATTAAACGAGGAACCAAGACATTATTATTTTTTTAAAGATATCATTTTAACCCATTAACGCCCAAAAGACCGAAAAACTAAGCTTAATTTTGCTGATGCAGTTGTGGTAGTAAAACATGTCGCATATTTTTGAAACTCAACACACAGAAAACACGCAAAAATTTAAAAAAAAAATTTTTTGCTGCTTGATTTCGTATGGAACATTTTTTTCATGTAACAAAATTGGTGCACAAAAGTGCCCTAACATATTGACCTTTGAAAAAATGGAAAAGAACAACTTTGAAATTCAAGATCGATGTCTCAAAATGGGAATTTAAAAAAAAGAAATTGTTATTTCTACCCTCAACTGACAGCAAGGATATTGACTATTACCCAAACGATCTGTATATTTTTATCATGGGTTTTCGGGTCACTTATTAAAAATCTGGCCCCGAATTTGCAAAATTAATTTGTTTGAACTATTTGTTTAAGCAAATTATTCCGAAGAATTAGATTGTTCACAAGATGAATATGCTTTTAATGGTTTTTGGGTCGGCTGAGTACGAATCTGGCATCAGATTCACAAAATCAATGTGTTAAAACAATTTTTTAAACAGTTTTTAAATAAATTGTTGCAATATTCCCTTTTGTCCCTGTTCTTTTTTAAATTAAAAAAAAATTTTTAATAATTTTTTTGTACTTTTGTATTCTCTAGAACTGTGCTAAACAACTTTCACGGTGACAGTTAGTAAACGTTAAATACGTTGCCTAAAAAGGGAATATTGCATTAATTTGTTAAAAAATTGTTTTAAAAATTGTTTAAACACATTGCTTTTGCAAATTTGATGCCAGATTCATACTTAGCGGAACAAAAAACATGGAAAGCATATGCATCTTGTGAACAATCTAATTCTTCGGGATAATTTTTTAAATAAATAGTTTAAACAAATTAATTTTGAAATTTCGCGGGCAGATTTGTAATATGAGACCCGAAAAACCATGACAAAAATATATAGGTTGTTCGGGTAATAGTCAATATTATTGCTGTCACTTGAAGGTAGAAATAACCATTTCTTTTTTTTTAATTCGCCATTTTTAGATATCCGTCTTGAATTTCAAAGTGTTATTTTCCATTTTTTAAAAGTTTAATATGTTTTTGCACTTTTGTGCCCCAATTTTCTTACATGAAAAAAATTTATCGATATGAAATCCAGCAGCAAACATTTGTTGTCTTCAATTTTTCCGTGTTTTTTGTTGTAAATGTCGCTATATCGAATCTCCGGGTAAACAAGCAATTATTTTGATAACTTCATTTTGTAGAGCGGGCTTGAAAACATAAGTATGTTGAGTTTTAAAACATATGCGACATGTTTTACTATCACAACTGCATCAGCACAGTTAAGCTTAGTTTTTCGGTCTTTTGGGCATTAATGGGATAAGTTAGAAACATTAGGTTGAAAAAATCATATTTTTTACAAAAAATAATACAAAATCTTCCGGAGAATGTAAATGCAAAACTCACTGGAAATCGAATTACAGAACATCCGATTGCTGGTCGGGTGCTTTCCCAATTAATCTATTAGAGAGATCGAAAGACAAATCCTTAGTCAGAAATATACGTCATCTCAAGCTGGGTGTTGCATTTATGATACGAAAAAATTTTAAAGAAATCTGTATTATCAGCAGAGTAGTTAGTATCGATCAAGTTAACTTTTCAAATAAGAATAAATAATTACGTCATTTTTGCAAGATGGAAACAATTTCTAAAATTTTTAAATTATATTTTTCTGAAAAAAGATCTTTTAGCAATCGCTTGACAGGGAATCGAATCACTGATCTACTGATTGTCGGTCGGGTTCTTTTCCAATTAGGATTTTGGAGACATCGAAAGAAAAAGCCTTTTCGGAAATTGCGCTCTCTCAAGCTAGGTGTTGCATTATGTATAGGGCTTTTTTTATTTGAAGAGTTACCTTGATCGATAGTTTTGATTTCTATTTCCACAGATTTTGGAGTGACATCTATACTGATAGATAGTAACTACTCTGCTACAAATACAGAGTCCTTTAAAATTAGTCGTACCAAAAATGCAACACCTAGCTTGAGATAGCGTATATTTCTGCAAAAGGATTTTTCTTTCGATCTTTCTAATAGCTTAATTGGGAAAGCACTCGACCGGCAATTTAAAGTTCTGTGGGTCCATTCTCAGTGGAGCCATTTTTCACAGTATGAAAACCGCTTATGAGTATAAATTGGAAACATGTGCCTCTCAAATTGCAAGAACTTCTAGTTGTAACAGAAAAGTTGAAAACATTGCAATATTCTCTTTGGTTACAAAAAAAACTTTTTGTAAAATATATGTGTATATATGTGTATATGTGTGTATTTATTCAATTACATATTAAAATAAATCGACGTTCGACCCGTCTTTGGATCTTCCTCAAAATACATAAAAAGATACATAAAAAATACATTTTTTATAGTATTCAATTCTTACATCTAACAATAAATTGCACACTAACTAAAATAAATTTATGAATTAAAATCGTTACCTGAAAACAAATTTTTCGGTGACATTGAAAACACAAAGCAAAAACTGTTGTCAAGTAGAACTGTTTCAAATCTTTTTCTGATTGTTTTTACACATTCAACTTATTTAGTCGTTCTCTTTAAACAGAAAGAAGAGCCTCCTCGTATAAGCTGTTTTAAATCATTTAAGTTGGAAAAAGACAAATTGTAACAAGTCAATGTTATGAACTGAGCCAAGACGATATTTTGAAAAAACACACTTAGTACAGAGAAGGTGATCTGGCATCACATTTAGTTATATGATTAGATGTTCAGTCATTACAGCCATTATAGCTAACTCCACAGCACGCGCCAAAATCTTTGTACTCTCTGTACTAAATGTGTTTTCTCAAAATGTCGTCATGGCTTAGTTCATAACATTGAATTGTTACAATTTTTCTTTCTCTAACCACAATTAATTAAAACAGCTTAAGCGAGTAGTCTTATCTTTCTGTTTAAAGAGGACGATTACATAATTTAACAATATAAAAACGAACAAAAAAACTTTTCAACAGTTCCACTTGGCAACAGTTTTGTTTTTTTCATGGACATAGCAAACACGGGACTAGGTATGCCATTGTAGGGATTGATGCAATGAGGGGGGAGGTCCACCATCTTTTTATGTCCCGCGAAAAACATGGCAGTGCCCACAAGTTCGCCCACTTTCTCTTCGCGAGAAATCAACCAAAATCAATCAAAAGTGACAACAACCCCGCTCGCGTAAGTTAGGATGGCATGCCCATTCCCGTGTTTCCTATGTCATTGGATTTTGTGTTTTCAATGTCATCGAACAATTTGTTTTCAGGTAACGATTTTTAAACGAGGCTTATCACAAAGAATTAGGAGTTCTCTTAAAAAAATTATTATAAACGTATATGTCAAAAACAGTAATAAATTATAGAATTTGTAAAACAAAAAAAAGATTCAGATTTAATGAAAAATTTATCGGGTGTTGTTTACCTTATAAAATGTAAAGGTTGCTCAAAGATTTACATTAGGTGAAACTAGCAGAAGACTCAGTAGGATGATGATCGTGGGAGCTAAAGCGTAGGCTTTGGACCCACTCTGTCGGCTGGAGGGTTCGATTCCCGCGTCGCATTCTGGAAGAGCCTCGGTGGCCCATGCGGTGAACACTAGCCTAGCAGGAGTTGTTCATCTCCAGAGAGTCTTTGGACCGGGTACCTCTAGAGAAAAAGGTTCTCTGAGTACTTAAGGCTGTTGCTTTTATTGGTTCGGAGCCCACCTTAAACTGTACGTCTCTAACCCACCACCAAGTAAGTGTGTGTGGGGGGAGGGGGTGTAAAGGAATGGGCAAAAAAGTACACGAAAAATGTAAACCCTTAGGGGACACGTTAGCAAAAGACGAAAAAGAAAGAAATAACTAGCACAAGATTATAAACGCGAATAGATGAGCAAAAAAGAGATTGCAGAGATTTTGATTTTAATAACATCAAGATTTTAGCAAAAGAAATTATTTTATACAAAAGAACAATTATAGAATCCATTTTTATTAAAAAGTATGATGATTTGGTCGTTAATTTACAAACTGAAAGAATGCATATCAATGATGTTTATCAGTGCTTACTACATTAATTTCTTTTTTAATTTCAAAGATTTTGGCGCATGTTGTGGATTTAGCTATAATGACTCTAATGACATGTGACATGACATGATACATGCAATGTGACGTCAGATCACCTTCTCTGTACTAAGTGTGTTTTCTCAAAATGTCGTCCTGGCTCAGTTCATAACATTGACTTGTTACAATTTTTCTTTTTCCGATTACAATGATTTAAAACAGGTTATACGAGTAGTCTCCTCTTTCTGTTTAAAAAAGACAACTACATAAGTTAAAAGTGTAAAAACAAACAGCAAAAGATTTGAAATAGTTCTATTTGACAACAGTTTTGTTTTTGTGTTTTCAATGTCATCGAACAATTTGTTTTCAGTTTGGAAACACACTGATTTTGTGAATCTGACTCCAGATTCGTACTCAGCGGACCCAAAAACCATTTAAAGCATACTCATCTTGTGATAGATTTTTAATAAGTGACCCGAAAACCCATGATAAAAATATACAGGTTGTTTGGGTAATAGTCAATATCCGTTCTGTCAGTTGAGGGTAGAAATAACAATTTCTTTTTTTTTTTAAATCCCATTTCGAGACATCCATCTTGAATTTCAAAGTTCTTCTTTTCCATTTTTCCAAAGGTCAATATGTTAGTGCACTTTTTTGCACCAATTTTGTTACATGAAAAAAAATTTTCGATACGAAATCAAGCAGCAAAAATTTTTTGTCTTAAATTTTTCCGTGTTTTCTGTGTGTTTAGTTTCAAAAATATGCGACATGTTTTACTACCACCACTGTATCAGCAAACTTAAGCTTAGTTTTTCGGTCATTTGAGCGTTAATGGGTTAAAATGGTATCTTAAAAAAATAATGTCTTGGTTCCTCGTTTAATTCAGAGAATTGAAAATCATAACGCAGATCATAACGCACTTAAAATAATGTTTTAAAACTTAAAATTTTATACATTCACTCTATTAGATTTAAAATTGTATTGAAAAGTGTTAATTCCTTCCATTTTATGCATGCAATATTTTAGCGTTTGAACAAAAAATTCGTTGTAACAAAATTTTAGTGTTCTGTTTTGAAAGTTAAAGATTCAAGATGTCGACTTTAAGGGCTTTAATTTAGAGTTCGGTTTCAATTTTTTTTAATTACAAAAATTGTAGCTTTAAGATATTAAAATTCTTCAATTTTACTGACCTTGAACATTTTTTGAGCACATAATAATGATTTCAAGCGGCTCAGAGAATTAAACACTAGAAAGTCCTCTCGAATTTCGACCACTGAAAATTTAATCATAAGCCAAAATGAAGCAAGAATAGAGTTAAAATGGACCCTGAAATTATTGAACGGTCTGACAAGTACAAATCGGAAGCTGATGCTTCTAAAGCATCACAAAACTGGCATTTAAACTAGCTCTTAACATCACTAGTAATATAATTTTAAGTCGATAAGAAAGAAAACGTTTAGTTTATGTCTACAAATAGCCAGGCTATGCCTTCATTCAAAAAATTTATTTATAAAATAAACAAATAATACCGCACAAGAATACATCACTACTTTGTATAATTTGAAGACGACTAGAAAGAAAAATGATTAATATCTGTCCATACACGGAAAAACTATGCATTTGTTAATAGAACGTACTTATAAATAAACAAATAATATCGACTGACAATTATTTATAATTGAACACCATCACTTATATAATTTGAAGGCGTTAAGAATAAAAAACAATTACCTTTGCTCATAAATTGCCAATCCCTGGATTTTTGAAGAAAATTTGTTTATTAAATAAACAAATAATATCGAACGACATTTCCGTATAACTAAAAACCACCACTAATATAGTTCAAAGACGATCAGAGAGAAAAACGATTACTTTCTTTCTATAAATGACGAAACTATGCATTTGTTCATAAAATTTATTTATAAAGCAAACGAATGAGTGCAGAAAATGAGCAATAAACGAGGGGGCGTTGGCCAGTCGGTCACGGACAGTCTGTGTGGACGTAGACAGTGCTAGTTTCAATATGGCAATGGTACCTCGTGGTGGAGGGAGGTGATACCCCTACTTGGCGCGTCGTCGAGTGGCGGATAGAAGAAAGCTCGCTGAAAACGGATAATAGTCCTGAAATCAAATAGGGCCTGCAGGCCAAACACACTCAGACCCGCAAGTCGAGGCGTGACCAATCGTGCTGAGGACTGACTGGTACCAGGGAGTAGTGTCTCAAACGGTGTCTCTGGGATATCAAGTCACCTCCTAGAGTATACAGACCTCACCCGCGTATGTGTGTCTCTGCGGGGGTCGACCTTTACTTCCCCGCCTACTCGTGGGAACAGAATGGCGAAAAATCAACAAGAAAATTTGAGAAGAAGTATGTATGAGGAGTCGGTAGGTCCGATAGATGCGGCCTCTTCTTATGTTTCGTCAGGATGATGATCCTGATATCCTGGCCATCGTCAAGCTCTGGTCTTTGCCTCATTATTTCATAGGGGTACTTATCGACAAATGGTGAGGATAGGGCCTGAACTGCGAGTCTTATTTTTTCTTTCGACAACTGGATTGCGCTTGTAACCTCGGGGTTGACTAAAGTAGTAGCAGATTGAAGGGCAGATTGAAGAATCTTGAGGAGATCGACCTGCCCAGCAAATCAGAGGCGAGAAAGGACATTATGACTAGGCATGAGGCCTTTGATGGAACATGAAATCATCAGGCAAATAGATAGCTACTGCAGTTGCATGAGAAAGATGCCCTTGCTAATCCAAAATTGTGTAACAGCATTATAGAAAGCGATGTATGATCTTGACCATTCCATATATGTGGCCAAACTTCATTATATAGCTGTTCCGTACGATCATGGCTTAGCTATCGTACAGAAGGCTGCGGAGGCTAAAAAAAAAGAAGATAAGAAGAAAAATGTCAGTCAGACGGGGACTCAGACTGACGAGACTGACGAGGCTCTAATGCCCCTACATGGTAAGCACAAGGACAAAAACGCAAAGATGAGCTCGACCTGAAGCGGTTCTCATCAAACCGACCAAGGGTTTGAGCCTCGCCGAGGTCCTCCAGAATCTCAAGCAGAAAGTAAAGTCTAATTCTCTTTGAGTAAAAATCAGAGGGGTCAGGCAAACAAGAAGTGGAGCGATCCTATTGAAACTCGGACCTGTGGCGAAAGGCAGAGCTGAGTTTTTAGCTACCATTAAGGAGATCAAGATCGCTTCGCACGGGGCACCTTAAAGTTGGAGGCGACACGATGTTACCGTTGCCTTGGTTGCGGTCACATGGCAGCAAGTTGCAAGGGTCCAGACAGTATGAGGGACTGTTGGTGATGCGGCAAAGAGGATCATAGGGCTGCGGAGAGTGAAAGCACACCGCAGTGCTACGTTTGCGCTGCAAAAGTAGAAAAGCCTCGGACAGACCATCAGCCGGAGACGATGAGATGCTTATCTTTCAGGCAGGCAACGTCGCTGCAGGAGCCTCAGGGACGATCAAGTTAATCAATTATGTAATGCCAAGCAGGCAAGAAATAAGCTGAAAGCCAAAGAACCGCATGCTGGAGTCAATAAGCTGCAACCCTGAAGTAATGCGAAAGTGGTTCCGGGGTTGTAGTTTGACACGCGAAGGAGGGTTTAGTCAGAAAGTATCCGACACTATCCATCCTAAGAATCGACTATTTAGGCAGACGATTGCTACGATGGGTGTCTTATTCAATATTTCCCCTTTCACTTAAAAAACCCCCGTGTGGAAGTACGCGGAAGAGGATGCGCAGGAGTAACCGTAATTACTGTTAGGGAGTGGAATTAAGAGCGCTACGTCAAGGTCTGTTTACGATCGCAAGAAGAATGACGTCACATGCTTATGTGATTACGAGAGAAAGAGTGCGTTGGCAAGCGAGCCAACGTGGTGTTCGTTCCAGGTTGTCACGAATTTATAATAGTAGGAGATAGAAAGAGAGACAGAGAGACCAAGCAGAAAGAGGGGTGAATGGAAAATGACAGTTGGTAGCAGAACAATCCACGAAACAGAGTTTTGAGAAAGACGGAGGGATACCAGGCTGTTTTTGCTTCTACCACTAGCACAGTGGGGTAAAGTGATATTTTTTGTGTCAAAGTTCATTATCTTTCGACAGTAATAACGTAGAGGGATAAATCTTTAGGAGGTTGTAGATCAATACCTGCGGTAACGCTACTTTATCAAATAAAATAAAAATTTAATTTGAAGGTCTCTAAAGAGCGCACATGGCACCCTAATTAAACAAATTAAACCACACGAAAGGTATTTCTTCTTATGATAACTTTTTAATTTGGACATTCTTGAACTAAACTTAACCTAAATTTTTGGGCGCCAGTCCTTACTTGGGACAAAGGCAAACCAATTAAATGTAAGTGAGTGAGATACTTTAAATATAAACGGAATCTATATTCCAAACGCAAAAGGGAAGCCTCACTGAACACTAAGCGTTTCAGGCCAAACGATAAGCGTGAACCTCACCACTTCAATTAAAAGTGTCAACCTTAACTCAAAACACGCGATAACCAGAAAAAGAGATAACAGATAAAGAGTGTCCAACGGATAAGATAATAAACAAAAAAATAATATATAGATTTTAAATCAGGAAAGTATCCGTAACCACAAAAGTTAATCTAAGACAAAAGATAAAAGAAAGGAAAAGGACTAGAAAATGGCAAAACAAAATATTAAAAGACAAAATTATGGCCGATAAACTGCTAGCTCAGCCTAAACTTAAAATTGGTAGAGGGGAGAGTACGTAATTACAAAGCTCGCATTTTCATAAACTTAATTAGGATCAGGTTATTTAACTTTCAACAAAAGTGTAGGGCGATAATACCACAAGAGCTTTTGGAGCGATTATCATAAAATAATAATCAATAACAACATATTTACTTTTTCCAATTATAAAACTGAGTATGCTGTTGTCGTACTAAGAGGAATAACGAGTGACACCAAATTTTGCGGATCGACGTCGAAATAAAATCAAATATCAACATCAAAGCGTGGCTATTGATATCGAATTAAAGATAAATACGAACATGGAATGGTGGGGATCAATTTTAAATTACACTTAAATATTAGTATACATTTGTGGAGGATCGAGAGAGTTACTTCAAACAATAGTAAACTACGCTTGTCGGTATTCAAAATAAATGGGGACAACCGACACTGGCTTAAATAAAATGGCGTTTGTTTGGAATTTGGGTATTCCAAAAGAATGAAAGAAAAAGGGAAAACGATAATATATTATAGGTGCTGGTAGAAGGTAATGACACATTTCGGTATTTAGCACCAAAAAATTAGAAGGGCGGTAGGCGTAATGAGAGATTTCGGTATTCAATACAACAAATTTAAATGGGCCGGTAGAAGGTAAGAGCTCATTTCGGTATTCGATACGATAAACTTATATGGGCTGGTATAAGGTAATAACACGTTTCGGTATTCAATACAATAAAATTTATATGAGCCGGTAGAGGGTAACCAGACATTTCGGTATTCAGTACAAATAATTCAGGGTAAATCGGCACTCGATAAAGAACATTTCGGTATTCGATGCTACAAAATGATTTGGACCGGTAAAAGGTAATAACACACTTCGGTATTCGACACGATAAATTTATTTGGGCTGGTATAAGGTAATAACACATTTTGGTATTCAATACAAAAAAATT
>JAAAKG020096457.1:0-16079 GCA_010014905.2 Druon quercuslanigerum
GCCTGTCCCAAATCCAAAACCCTGGCTAGACTGAAGCGTCCGGCGGGACAACATATAGGTAGGGAAACAGAACGTTAAAGACGCATATTTGTAAATGTATATTTTTTCTGAATAAACTCAAAATAAATTAAACTACAATTCTTTCGCCAGACATTTTTCTCTACCTCGCGTGGTTATTCCGAAAAGGTGATTTCTATTTTCATATTACTTTTAATGGATGAACCAAAAATATGCAACAAGTCTTCTTTTAGATTTTTTAAAAAATGTTCTAGGAATTTTTACTGCTAAAAATCTAAAAAAAAAGACGTGTCCTACTGAAGAAAGACTTTCTTTCGTATTCTGCATTGTTTGTCTTAAACTTTGGATTTTCGATTGATTTTTAAAATTGCATAAATGCTATCACTCTAATAATTCTTCTTTTTCACCGAGAGAAAGTTGTTAGGATAATTTGTTTGGATTTCTGAGTAAAACGAACTTCCGAACATAGAAATATTTAAATCTGAAAAAATTGTTATAACATTTTTTTTATTAAAAATTATTTTTGCCCTCAATTCGAAAAGTACTGATTCATTTGAATTGTTTAAGATCTCATGGACCGTTTATGCAGAAGAGAAGAGTTTTACAAAAAATTTTATAATGAACCTTCTTATCAAGCTGACAGAACATGCTATTTATTTTACTACCAAAACATAAGCGATAAAAGTTTCGCAATGTACCTTTGAATCTATATTTATCTTTAAACGAAGAGAAGGGAAAATGCGTGATTACATTCTTTCTAGAAAATTGTATTTTGTAATCATAAAATAATAAAAAATAAAATGAGTTATTATCATCGCTCGCGGCTACGTGCCCCGCACAATAAAGAAATAACTGTTTTTTTCCTAAACTAGCCTCTTCTAAAATAATCAAGATACCATATATAACATACTGTCTAATGAAATAAAAGAAGTTCAATCAAATATATTACTCTGTTAGCTTAAAAATTAGTTTGTCTTATGATTGCAAAAAATGAGGTTCGTTTATAATTTCGTCTTTACCCTGATGGTCACCTTTATTTCTATTGGTAAATATAATACTTTGTTCCGGAATGCCAAAAATTTTATAAAATTCTAATCAAATTTATTTCAGAACTTATATCAAATTCTATCTTAAAAATTTCGACGATTTCCATAAAATTCTATCTGCCGTAAAATCTTATATTTCTATGCCCTATTTTTTATTAGAATTCTATCAAATCTTATGCACTGCGGGCACTTATCAAACCCTTTTTTAATATTAAAAATTCCACATTGTTTTTTTCACAGAATTATCATCAGGTATGCCGCCTAAAACAATGAACCTTCTGGAAAATTTTGGGAGGAATAGAGAGCATGCGCATAATGAAGGTATCTGTATTTTTCATCAAATTCTATCAAGTGTTATCAGTACGTGACTTGTATGAAATCTTCTACTTTTGTATTATCAGTTTCTCTGGATTCTAATTTCTGAAGAAGCAAACCTAAACAAATTTCGAATTCTGATAAGATTAGTTCTAAATATATTAAATTTAGTGACAGTTTTTATGGATGATAACAAGTTTGTAATTTTATCAATATTAAACTTCTTTCTGATATTCGTGTAGGTTGTACCCTACTATATCAATTGCTTGCCCGATTTTCTAATATTTATCCAGTCACTCTAAAACTTCCAATAAAAAAAAATTTTATACAATAAGACAGTCAGATAAAAAAATAATAATCAAAACCGTGTATAGATCATGACTTTTTAGGACCTTCATAAAGGTCCGACATATTGGATCCATGGCTTCTTTTTTTTAATTTCGGATTTGCAATTAGCGAGCTGAAAACCCCCCTTCTAACAATTTTTAAGAAAATCCAAAATTTATTTAGCATACCCGTCCGCCATATTGAATCCCCCATTTTGTTTTTGAATATTATATTACAAAATATTATCTTACGAAATGGAATTAACCTGATTCTTATCCGTGGTGGAAAGATATCCTAAAACTTATTTGTTCTTGTAATAAATTGGTAGACGCTTTCTTAACAGCGGAGGAATAATAGCCTAATATTCGTAGAAGTCGTCGATATAATTCGTCACACTATATATGAACCCTATATAATTTGTTCTGCCTTGGTATGACAATTTGGAAGGGTTTCGAAGCCGCGTTCTAATATTTTTAAATATTTGTTCCAACAATTTCTTCAACGATTTTTTTTTTATTTTCGTTCTGTCTCGCATACGATTGGTTGGCGCTCTCTGTGTGTGCACAAAAGGCACGTGCGTCATCCGTTTTCAGAAATATGTACACATCTTTTCTTGTGTAAACACCTTTACGCATGGAACCATCGACCAATCCGCGTACAGCATTAGCCGGTCCTGGATCGGGTTGCGCGTTTAGCGTCCTCTCTATTTTCAACCGTGGAAATTTCGAGCGAGCTACGAACGTCGCTGATCGTAGACAATAAGAATCGTCGATGAGGTTACGTAACTCATCAGATGTTTAGACTTTTTTTTGAAAGCACTCGCGTAGCTCGTGCAGGCGTCCTATCTTCTTTTTGTCAAGTTTTTAATTTAAAATGGCCCCAAAACCCCACATTTGGAAAGAGGTTGTCGAATTCATCCTAAAATACGAAAACGACAGTTACGGCATTCGCTCGTCTAAATACGACTTTAGACTGCCATAGTTGGCTGTTTAGGTCGGGCTTACATAAGTTTCTTATAAATACAAAAGTTGGCTCAACTTTGGCTGCTGATCAAAGGTGGGCCAAAGTCGGTCCGACTTTAGGCCAACGGTCCTTCTATGGGTGCTGACGATAATTTCCACCCAGTTAACCCATTTTTAGGCAGTATAACGAATTATATTAATAAACTTATGAACATTTTAAACATCAAAACTACTTTTAGAAATAAATAAGGAAAGGATAAACCTAGTCAATTAGAGCGTTGTAATACGATTTATATAAGAACTCGTTCTGGCGTTATGACTTCTGTTGGCTAAGGTATTCTTTCACTTAGAATAAGATTAAATATACATAAAGACAATATCGATACATGAGAACAGAGTGTTTGCTTGATTAGCACACAAAAAAAAATTTTTTTCTCTAAAAAATTCCTATATGGTGGGGATGTGCAAATTTTTGTCTAATGGTGCACCTATTTCAGGTGACCCACGTCCCGGACCATCGTCTTCTTCTGACAGACGACATTCTTCGGCAAGTTCTTCTCTTGCTTCCAGTTTTCTTGCTGATGCCCGTCATTCTCAGATCATGTCTTCTTCTCATGCTGAACATTCTCTTCGTCCAAGGTCCCGGTCGCCTGCAGCCATGCATGAAACTTCACCTACTAGACTTCCTTTTTCTAACGTACTTGGCTATGGACTTGATCAACTTGCATTTATTCGACTTATTTCCTATAAAAATCCACATAGGCAATTCGGACTTCAAAGGCACACTTTTCCTGCCGGCACACCAATTGAAACTTGCGATGGACGGCATAAATATAGGCCTATACCAACCCAAGAACAAATTGTATTATTAACATCCGATGGGGACATATTTGCAATACTGGAAAGAAATGATACTCTTACTGGAATATATACATACAATCCTATTAATCACTACAAAGTACGGGCAAAAATTAACATGAGAAACGGCAAGGTTGCCCCATTGACTGAAGATGAAATCAAGGAAATTCCAATAGGGGCTCGTCGAAAAATATCATATATCTATAGAGTAGAGCATGTAAACCACAGTCATGGGTGAGTTACTTTAAAAAAAAAAAAATTATTCTTAAATCACATTTTTCAGTTAATTTTCTTGTCTATATGACAAGAAATATAAACTACCTTCATGTTAATCAATAGTCATCGGTACCACACAGACACCAACGTAACTAACAGTTACATTTCACCCACTTTCCATTTTCAGTCTATTTTTTTAGGAGAAGTCACTATATAAGCTTTTTTAAATAAAAATATTAACTGAATCTCTTCTTTTAATAAATGAAAACAGGAAAGCCAAAAAATGCAAATATTCTTCACTTGATTTAAATTGAACTCAGAGGTCTTTTCAACTGGAATTACTGCCTTTTATATTTTAATTTAAATTATGTTAATTTCAAAAAAATTGCATCAAATTCTCTTGCATTTTCTTAAAGGCTTCCGATGTGAAAAAGTAAAGTATAGTTTATATATAGCAGACAATCATTATTACGTTTTTTATTCATTTGATGAACTTTTCTGTATGGAAAAAATTCATGCCTCTATCATAGTATTTCTCACGGCGGCTCATTTTCTCCTTCTTCTTTTTGTCTGACAATCATCATTCTTCTATAAGGTTGCTTCCTCCTGCTGAGCCACTACTTGATTTCAGGTACAGTTTTCCTTCTGGGCACATGGCTCTACCTACCAGGCTTCCTTCTTCTGACGGATCTGGATATGAACTTGACCAGCTTCAGTTTATTCGGCTTATTCCCATAAAGAATCCGAACCTGCTATTCGCACTTCAAAGATACACTTTTCCTGCAGATAAACTAATTTTAGTGCACCACGGATTAAATAACTATGGACCTATACCTATCCAAGAGCTAATTGTATTAACAACACTTGCTGGAGACGTATTTGCAATATTGGAGAGTAGTAGTCACCTCGCTGGGATATATACATATAATCCTCTCACTCACAACAAAGAATTGATAAAACTAAACATGCAAAGCGGAACGATTACCCCATTAACAAAACATGAAATCAAGGAAGTCCCAGTAGGTCGCCGTCGTCCGATCTTATATAATTTTTTAATACAGCATCTTAACAACAATCCTCCAAGTCATCACAACAATTAGAAGAAATTCTATACAAAAAAAGATTTGAACCGAAGCCATATGAAATATATATTATAAATAATAATAGAAGCGGAATGTATTATGGTTCTTCCGAACACTACTAACCTCTAGGGGTTGATTTCTTATACCAGTGATATTGCAGAATTTTGACTGTTAAGATTTTAGAAATTTTTGCATTCCAGACGTCAATAGACAGACTTTATTAATTTAAAATTATCTATGCACTCAAGCAGTAGGTGTCTATTTTATATTGAGAATTTTTAAATGAAACCCTCAGTGATAAAACGATTTTATATTAGAAGTTTTACAATGTTCAAAATTTTTTAATGAAATAAAGAACGCTTATTGCTTGAACTTTCATCTTAAAGGAAAATTTCAAGTTGAATGTATAAATTGAATTTGGTTTTAAATTTTGAACGTTTTAATTATATATAACTGACAGTTTCAAATATCTTTTTGAATTTTCTCAAGAATAGAAGGGTTTCATAAACCAACTTCTGAGCAATCTGAGAAAATATGTGATTTATTCTGCTATCAGAACTTATGCGTAATTACGTTCTTTCTGGAAAATTGTACTTTTGCGCTAAGAAAATATTAAAAATAAAATAAAATAGTTCATGGAGTATTTTCCTTATATTGAAAAGGCCTGCGAAGATATCGTTGTTAATTTTTCTTCTTTGCCTTGCTTGCCTTATTCAACAGATTATATACCAGGTGCGACTTGCAGTCAAAATTCAACCATCAAGAAAATAATAAAACTAGTTATTATAAGACGATCAAAAGCATATTAGTTCCAATGCAATTGTTTATAGCTACCTACAGAAATAAGTTAATTAATTAATTAGCAGGATTTTCAACAACAAAAAATTATTTTGAGACCAAGGTGTTGCCTTCAAAAATAAATAGTTTAACTTTCAAGCACAAGTGAAAATTTTTTAGAAAAATATTGCAATTATTTGTTATTATTAACATTATGTAGAAGAGATTAAGCTTAAGCCGAAATTTTTTTTTTAATCAAAATCGTTTAATGTTTCAAAAAACTAAATTTTCAACAAAATACTTCAGATTTAACCTAAATAGTTAAATGAAGAACAAAAAATTGTTTTTTAAAAAACCGTAGCTTTCGCAAATAAATAGTTGAACTTTGAAGCAAAAGGAAGAATTTTGCACCAAATAATGAATTTTCTTGTACAATAAGCTAAAAACTATCAGTCTGTTATCGAATTTTCGGCACCGGCTGACAGAAACATCATCCGTCACAGACAGTAACCATCTATCTCACGGTCGTGAGACGTGGTCATGGCGGAAATTTTACCGCCAGTTCTCTGGGATCAAGTGCAATTTTACAGATTAGCACCCGATCCCGGCCAAATCCTGCGGCTGTTCTTATGACATTATCGTGCGCCATCACTTTGGCTTTTGAGAGACGCTTGCATTGACCGAAATATTATTCAGATTCCCTTCGTGTATCGTTTAACAATCCCTAGAGCTAGATGTAGCTGATCTTTATTTTGAAGCATAGATTTTAGGAGCATCCACGTAGAATACATGAGTGACCTTTTGTTTTTGATTTGCAGGTCTGCTACAAAAGTACCCCTATGAATGACAAAGTGCTAGGGATAGTGGCAATAGTTTGACGCAAAAAAGGAACTAGCTTATGGTGTCGCTCTGCAATGGACCTCTGTAAAAGCTGACCTTGTCATTGTTTACACGATTTTCTGCAGATGAGATAGTAATATGTGATTTTTTAAAACGACCTTAATCTCTCTATGCATCTCACGATGTGTGGATGAACCTTTACGTTTTTTAAAAGACAGATGATAAGTCTATAAAAGGTCGAATCCAAAACTTTCTGGCAATTATTCAAGGCCATTGATAGGTCCAGCTGGTAGGATCCTGTAATTCAGCAGATTCATTCCTTGCCACACAAGTCCGATTCTCTGTGCAATTTTATCATCAGGCAGGAGTGCTGTGCACTATTCAACCAAACACTTCAAAATTGGCTCTTTCGACTTTCAATATAGGCTGAAAAGACGGGAAAGATGCTCATGGATTAAAGAAAACATCTTCCACCATCTGGTCCCAGAGTGAAATAGTTCTCCATGCCTCTTAATACTTGCTTCAACTCCTGGGTAGTCATGGGTGGGCATTCTTTCTCTGGTGTTATGAGTGCAACACACAGCTCCTTGAAGCTATTTATGTTCTTTGAGTCTTCGTTCATTTTATGTTAAACTTCGTAGACTTTTCTCCAAAATGCTTCGACCTCTGCTGGTTTTGGCGGCTGGTCGACCCACCTATCTCTTCGCTCTAGTCTTCTTTTACCGTCAGATAGTATCCGTAATCTTTCAAATATATGCTGCCAATCACACAATGAATGCGGGGAGCGTACTGTCTTGCCCAACCTATCTTTGTGTCAAGTTAATTCATTCTTCTTTTGGTCTTATGTTTAACAGTTTGTCAAGTTTTTCGGTTTGCTTCAGTCAATGCTCTCGCTTATTATACACACAACAACTGATAGTCCAGAGGTCGAATAGTTTGAAAAAATCTCGACAAAGCTCGTTATCCAATTTCAGTCAGATCTTTGGGCTTGAGAAAAACTTGGATGTTAACGTTTCTTCGGGTCATGAAGCATAGCTCTTCCTCTATCGGATGCTTGCCAGAGGTTAGTCTTAGTTTCGCCCCTCTTTTTCTGTTGCCACCTTCTTCTGGCTGTGGCACTCTACTTACATAGCCCCACGTAAACCCTCTTGTTTAGGGATTACAATCGCACCGCAGCACTCCATTAGGTCTTGATTGTGTCGCTTTGTCTGCCTAAAAGCCCCGAGATTCTGCTGATCCATCGCATTCAATCCATCTCCATTGGTTTTTCCAGCTCTAGAGCCCTCGTGAGCCCTGTGCGTCCAATTGATTGGGACCGCACTTACAACAACTATCTTTGGTGTTATCACTGATGTTCCCACGAGCAGCTAAGGATAATCCTTTTGTCTTCATTTCTCCTCCGAAGCCTCATGTTAATATATCGAAAAAAGTGGGTTTAGATGGATATCCTTGCCTTACTCCTCTTACTAACCAGAAACTATCTCCTGCTTGCTGGCTTACTTTATCTAAAAATTTCCTATGATCTATTTCGCCATCTCCTATTCCCTTCATAAGCATAACGCCTTTTATAACTCTGGCGATTTATATTCTCCCTATACTATCATATATAAATATAATTTCGCTAGCTTTGACCATTTTTTGGAAAGCTTTCGAAGTTTTCAAATCTATTTAATCCTTTCAAACTTGTAAAATTCTAAAATGTCTTGGAAATTGACTCTAATTTTTCCGCCAATTGACCTGAAACCTTTAGAAATCATTTTTGTTATTTTTGAAAAATCTTTTGTAAGGTTTTAATATATTTTTAAATATTCTCTGAAATATAATGTTTCAAAATGAAGATTTACTTAGAATATTGCTAGGAATCCTAAGACAATTATTTTATTAGCTTGAAACCTTTCAAAATCTCTAAAAATTTCCAATCTTTATATAGTAATCTTTAAAAATCTGCTAGTTGAAAATTCAACAGATATGTTAAAAATTGATTTGTTTTGGGTAAGAATTCAACGAATTTGTTGAAAATTTGACGTTTTTGTTTGAATTCTGAAAATTCAAAATTAAACTATTCCATTTTTAGATAGAAAATTTAATATTTTTAATGGAAAGTTCAAGTAATACAGTTTTTGGTGAGATTTAATTTTTTTTAAATTCAAATACTTGCTTGAAAGTTAATGTGCTTTCTTAAAAATTCATTTTATTTGTTAAAAATTATTCTTTTTTCGTCGAAAATTTCTTTTCTTAAGTAAAATTATCGTCGGTCGAAGTTAAATTTTTTTCTTTAACCATATTAATGATAAATAATTAAACTATTTTGTTTCAAATTTCATTAAATATTTCTACAAATTATCTCTAATCTGGTCGGTTTCATTTTCAACATGAAATCCAATAAAATGCCCAACAGAACATGTCAAAAACGTATTTATTTTAAAAAAAAAAGCGTTTCTCTACGTTTCGACAAACACTGCGGGTATTTTTCAGGTGTCGATAAAAATAATCGGTAAAAAAAGGAAGGAATTTTTAAGTACTATAACTTATGTCAACATTAAAACATAAAATCTACAAACATAAAATTAAAATAGTTTTAGGCAATAGTATTGAAGGCACAATGATTCTGTACAGGCTCCAATATCACAGGCCGACAAAAAAGCGACTAGACTAGCCTTATGGATTTTGAGCGGCTGAATCCTAATCTGTCCACAGAATTTCTCCTACATGTCTCAGTTTTTCCCTAGATGCAGAAAATTAGGCGAAAATCTAGGGATATTGTGGACGTGATTTTGATAGTACCAGGATACGTGAAAATAGAGATATGCATGTTATATTCTTAAGTGTAGGAACTTCTAGAGACTTTATGTGTACACAAAAATTCTCATTGTGCTTTCTGTTTTCCACAACTTCGGTAATTCTAGGGAAATTAAAGGCCTTTCTCATATTATATAGATTTTTACGGGTTAAATAACAAAACTTTCATGATTTGCGTACTTAATCTAAATTTAAACACCAAATTTTTCGGACTTGTTCCAACCAAAAAAAAGGTGTTTGCAAGGGATTAGTGACAGATTTCGCACGAAAAACTGCAAAGATTATAAGATATTTGTTATTTTTACACGTATAAATTTAAATAATCTGAGAAATAGCATCAATTTTCCTAGAATTGCCCAAACTAGGGGAAACAAAAGGCCCAGCAGATAATTTCTGTGTACAAATTAAGGCTCTGCAAATTAAGTCTCTGCTTAAGAATCTAACATTGATGTGTCCATTTTCGCGTACTGGTACTATCAAAATAACGTGCAAATTCTCCTTAAGTTTTTCCTTATTTTCCGAATCTAGGGGAAAAGTGATACGTGCACGAGAAATTCTAAGCCAGATTTAGATTCAGCGACTTAAAATCCATAAGGGTAACATATTCACTTGTCTTTTGCAGACAAATTTTTTATATGAACTGTGGCACAAGAAATCCCTAGGATTTTTCGTACTTACTGCATCTAGGGGAATAATATGAGGTGTAGAAGAAATTCTGAGGCCAGATTCGAGTTCAGCGGCTTAAAATCCATAATGATAGCCTAGTCACTTGTCTCGTGCAGAACACTTTTTTGTGGGACTACGTAATTGAACAAAGTGTCACATTATAACTGCTGTGATGTTCACAGACGGGCGATAAATGTCAAACTGATACGAAGGACAATAATTATTGTAGACGTTATAAGGAGAAATTTTAATAAACCTCTGATGAGAAGGCCCACCAAAGCTTAAGAGTAAAACACGAGGGCTGTTAAAAAGTATCCGACCTACCTCAATCTCTCGACTCTTGATTTATTCTTCGTCATTCAGGGGATGGCATCCTTTAAAGTATTCCCCATTTGATTGAACAAGATGCTCATATCAATGTTTCCACTTATTCAAGAACTCATGAAAGTCATACTTCGGAATCGCCTTTAGTGCATTTGTCGCGTTAGTGTCAACTGTCTCTTTATCGTCGAATCGATGTCCCTTAAGCGGCATTTTCAATCGAGGAAACAGCCAAAAGTCGCAGGGAGCTATATTGGGACTGTATGGAGGCTGTTGGAGCTACGCAACACTGTGTTTTAATAAATACTGCTGCACAAGGTTTGATGCGTGCGCTGGAGCATTGTCGTGATGAATAAGCCAGTTACCGGTTTCCTAAAGTTGCGATCGTTTTCTCCTGATTGCATCACGCAATCTTTTTAGAACTTCAGCGAAATACTCTTTGTTAATTCTCTGGCCTGTAGGAGCATATTTGTGATGCACAACGCCGTCATTATCGAAAAAAACAATCAACATTGACTTGATGTTGCTTCGACTTTGACGGGCTTTTTTCGGTCGAGGCTCGGATGGAAGCTTCCATTGCGAAGATAGTTGTTTTGTTTCAAGTAATAACCTTTTTAAGAAATTTTTCATCACTATTGATCATTTCCAGATTGTCCTGAGCGATTTCTAATCGAAGGTTTTTTGGTTGATCTGTGAGCAGTTTCGGGAATTGCGATGAACGCAAATAAGTCGATGCAAACAAATACACGCTGCGCGGGAACTAAGTCGTTTTATCGGTATCTCGGGGTACTGACGAGAAAGTTAGGAGTTCCTGTTGACGTTCTTACCCTCCAGAGGTCCCCTGAGTCTCTTCGCGCAAAGACATGAACGTAGGTCGGATACTTTTGGGAGAGCCCTTATTAAATTTATGGTAACGCTTAAAATGAGAAGTTAATTCGTGAGGTATGGGTAATTTGATTTATGTTCAATATTTCTCTTTTTAAATTTATTAAAATTTACATACATTTGCTGATATAAATTAAATTAATGATACGTCTTTTTATAGTATTATATTTTCCAGCTAAAATTTTTATGTTACCAAAATCCAAAAAGTGATTACATTTACATGAATGTTGTGACAAACCTGTATTCAAGTTGCCAATTCTGCAATTTCTTTTATGCTTATAATATCTGCTGTTTAATCTTCTGGCAGAATATGCCAGTATATCGCTTAAGTAATAAGATTTAAATAAATGCGTAGAATCTCATTTTCGTAAGAAAAAAGTTATCTACAAATTTTTTGCAAAGAATTTTTGATAACTATTTTTTTAATTCCTGAAATCATAAACAAAAAACTTTCAAAAGAAAAAGAAGAAATACAAGCATATAATAATATTTGATATACATTTATTTAGAGTTTAATCATTAAAATAAATTATTTCGGTTTGACTAATATAATTAATAAAATAATAATGGTGGCGTCTACCAGTAATTTGTCTATACAAGAAATGTAGCTCCAAAAAAGGTTGACATATCGATGACCTTGATTGATTCCCAGGAAGTCGAGCTCGTCGAGCTCCCATAGGCTTAATATCTGTCTTTTGAAAAGCTTGAAGGTTCTTCCACATATCGTGAGGTGTATAGAGAGATTGATGCCGACGACACGGCACTTCCTTCAGAGCCTTCATCCTGGGTCGTTCCCGGCCAGGTTTGGACTATAAAATTAGAAACTCTGTTATAAATTTGAGGCGAAACCTTTTAAATCTTTACGACTCCCTGAACTGGTAACAACCCTAATGTCCTTGCTTTAACCGATGGCGGTGCATTCAGAGCAGCGATGAAAGATATTGGCTTCGTCATAGCAGAGAAGTACAGGGCAACCTTGTATACGGCACCGAACAATCAGTGAGGTCCTGGCCAACTGCTATTTCCCATTCGAAATCGGTCGTTTTCAACGAATAATAATCCATATTGTCCCGAGCATGGAAAAAGTGTTTTCTTGGGTATGGACTTTACCCATGCATTCGATATACTACACGATGGCTGCAAACGGACTTGGTATATGGCGGACTACACGGAAACGGTTCACCATTATATCAAGAAGGGAATCGAGTTGGAAGTGGATAGTACATATGTAATGTGGCAGCGTTAGACCAGTGTTGTGGCGTCAGGGAAATAACGACTTAGAAGCGACAGAAACTAAAAACGTTAGTTTCCAGCATTATCAAGCCCCATCCTGACTTACTACCAGCAACTGATCGCATAACTCATATCATCGAGATGGGGGCACACCCGCCGATAAAACAGTGGTATTATCAAGTGTCGGGCGTGGAATTGTCAGGCGGATGAGCCGCGTAGATTTTGCGCGCAACACCGTAGGCTGAAGAAGGTCGTTTAAAAGGATGCGTACCTTTTGCGTCCTCTCTCATAGGCCGGACATGAATCCTAACGTATATGCGTATCTCGAGGAAATATTTATCATAATTATGACGTTTAAGTGTACACAGGAATAGATATCTCAAAGCATCCTTAACGCAAATTCATTCCACGCAATGGAAGAAACCAATAAAAAAATTTTATGGGCGGATGATAGTGGAAGGGGTACTTTATTGGTGATACCAGAATACGCTAGTAGATTCGGTACTCTAAGACTTAAAGGCGTAAAAGTTAGTCATACCAGTAGAGGGGAGACAATAAGTATTTTATGAGGTGCATAACAATCCACAGGTCGCATAATGGGGAATCGACAAGACGTAGCGGAGAGCCTCGGTTCAGTGCTATTGGCCAGACATGTTTTACGAAAAATCTCGGAGTATACGTAACCGTAAAATCAGTCAGATAATCAAGGCAAACAAAAGATCGAGAGTGGGGCTAATAAACCACAGGGTAGCACAACAGTGTTGGACCCTTGTGGCTACTTACTTAATTGGCCCATGGCCAAAGGCAGCACTATGACTCGAGTATTTAATTGTATTTCAAGACCTTCAAACTAAAAGCGTCGAATTGTCACCTATAAGAAGAGCCAACACTGCTACTATTTTCAAAGCTTTTAAGAATCATATCCTGAACAAAAGGGACGCATCGGTAGTGCTTGTCTCGAACAACAGAAGTGAATACTCATTTACATTCGTTACACTCGTTTACTCCAGTGTACCACGTAACCCAGGACATCTGTTGTGGGAATTGTATTTGTATTTGTCTTTATTCAAGAAAAGTCAAGAATTGCATCTTAAAGAATTGAGGTTCGCCTACAATACCTCCGTACCTGTATAATAAATTACCCGTATATGTACTGTATGTCCACACCTCAGAGACAGTTTTCCCAGCTAACGCGGAAGTGTAGGGCAACTACGCAAATCCCCTACCCCTCTCCCAACAGACCCCGAGTTATATTTTGTTCAATCCCATATTTTTTACACTGCAAAATAAGTGGAAGCATTTTTCTGCTTCTGAGTGTGAAGTGTTGTATTAATTGCAGTTTAGGTAATCAAATTCCTTTTCTGATGTAAAATGCTATGACAGTTTATTGACATTTTAAGGTTGGAATTCGCCTATTGCAAGAGGGAACTGCTCAAGGATTAAAAACCTCAAGTGATATTATTAAAAAGTTTTAACATTGCATTCTCCTTTCTCAGCTTATTGAAAATAAATGTTTTTTTTTTACAAAAATCTATGAAAAAATATTGTTTCGATGAGAAATACTGAACATATAGGTTTCAAAAAACTGTACCTCAATTTAAAAAATATGTACCTTTTCAACAAAATACAGATCTTCTACCAGGGGCATAGTTCCAACAAGCACGCTGCCTTTTCCTGTCATAGTGGGCTATGCATTTGACCAATCCGAGAACAATTTGTCTGATCAACATTTCATGGTGATGTCCTTGCAATCTTTAAGAGTAGCGATTATCAAGATAGCAAATATACATCCATTCATCGCACTTGACGATTGTGTTCGAACCGAACACGTTTGAAAATTTATTAAGCAATTTGTAATTTCCAATGATAATAAAAGGTCTATGTAGTATGGTTTCCAATGGGTTATTATTACCTGAATGCCCTGGCTATTTTTCTCGAAAAAAAATACAAAAATATTTCGTTTCACTTCATCAGGCAACAATTTTCTAATGAAACTTATTTTAGATGTATGATAATTTACCTATAATAGTTTTCTTTTGTGGGAGGCATTCCTAAAGTAGATATAAAAAAATACACAGTTAAGAATTTTTATTATAATGCGTTAAAAGGACGCTCTACATATAATTTTTGGTTAAATATCTACAAATGAGAAATTCTGACCGTAGTTAGATTCATTAAAAATCAGTGTACTTAGTCAAAAGTAGGTCATGCTATTACTATTTTACAAAAATCAATTATCTAAAATTTGGGTCTAAGGGTAAATTGTTAAAAATTGATTAATGCTGAGTACAACTAATTTTAATTTGAAGGCACAGTTAATCGAAATAATAGGACAAGGAATTCTACATTATAAAAAATGCGCTTATTTAACTAAAATAATTACTTGAGCAATATTTGGCAATTATTTAAACGATTTTTATGAACTTAAATAATCTGTTTATCTGTTAATTTTTAAAAATAACTATCTTCTAAAATCAATGACGCAGTTCGTGAACCATAGAAATTCATTTTCTTTAAGCGTATTCAGTGATTGAATAAGTAAATGTAAACAATAATTTGATTATTTGAATAATTCTTGAAATATTTTCAAGTTTCAAAATATTTCCTAATATTAAAATGTTGCCTTAAAATCTTTCAGATTCTTTTTTCACGATTATGGAATATTTTTCAATATTTCTATAATAAATTCCAACGTTAACACGTGCCCCTTCTTTTTTTCCACATTTATTCGCATATATTTTTTAAAGAATAATAAATTTATAGGTGTCAAATTTTTGTATTAAAAATAATATCTTTAAAAGTAATCTATATCGTAGTGCTATCAGAGATAATTGCTTAATGCTTATCAATGCGGCCTAAATTGCGATGAACAAATTTTGCGGATTTTTAAAATATAAATAAGATTTTTTTATACTTACAAACTTATATATGATCTACGTGACAAAGACTATATGATCCATTTAACGAAAGAAAAGAACGAGCACTAGTAACACTTTTAACAAACTTCTCTGTTACGCACTAAACAGCTTTTTTCCCTAATTTAAAAAAAAGGGGATCATGTGTAATCTGGTCGTTATCTTCATATCTATCCTTAATTCTATTGGTAAATATGTTACTGCAATACATTTAATATTTTCTCCTAGGCAACTCTCCATAAGGGTGAATTACACAAAAGCTTTAAAAATTAGATTATTTTCTTTAAAAATAACGTAAATAAGTACAACGTATGTACTGACGATGGTGTTTTTATGATTTCGTTTCTTAGTTTTGTGTTTACAAGTACAATGCAAGTAAGAAGAAAATAACGAAATACATTATATTGCATAACGTCTGTGCAAGGTTCTTTTGTTTCAGCGGAATTGAACGTCATTTGTGCGTAAAAGGGTATTATATTCAGTAAATAAAATAAAGTACTTGATTGCTAGTCTCACTTTCGATAAATTTCCCAGGGCAATCTTTTCTCAATGTTTTACCTGAACCTTTTCTCGTATTATTTCTACAAATTGTTCATTATATGGTGAAATCTCGAAATTTCACTAAAAAACACTAAAATTGAAGGTTTTGCAAAAGTGAGCTTAAAGTCGATACCGACCCCTTCCAAGGGTGACTTTACGATGAAAAGTCATCAGAGAGTACTTAGAGGTCCGTGCCGAGTCACCAAAGTCACCCCATGCCAATCCTCATGGAGGGGGAAATAGCTCAAAATTGCGTATTTTCGAGTAAAACGCTTAAAT
>JAAAKG020096468.1:0-16078 GCA_010014905.2 Druon quercuslanigerum
TTTAATGTGTAGAGTTGACCACCATCATTTAAACTCTACACGCAATGTGTAGAGTTGCACAATGTGTAGATTCGATAAGTGTAGTATATTGATACCCAGCCGCAAATAATATTTTTGCGAATTACATTAATCCAATAAACTCTCAACAACTAAAAAATGTGCCCGCTCAGAGGGCACACTGTCATCACGCGCTGCGCGCGCGGCTCTTGTCGGTCACCAGTTTAGGCGCGCCTAGGGCGCGCGACTGTTGGTTCACGCGCTTCGCGCTCGATAATATATGTATCTTGTGCACAGACTTTTTAAAATTAAAGTTCAAAGCATCGACAAGAGCAATTTGGCGATGATGAATTCTCTTCTGTTAAAGCTCCTTCGGCTTTAACGTGCACATTCTCATCACGCATCTCGTGCTTAGCACTCGCGTTTGTCCCTCAAATTGTATATCTTTTTCATAAATTCACTGCAGCCTGACTGTTTTTTAACTTCTGAATTATATCCCTAAACTCAATGACCCAGACTTTATCAAGTGAGTTTTCTATCGCACCGTGTTCTACATCGTAATTGTGGTGCCCTATTGCATTATCTCTTAATAATTTAAAAAAAGATTCTCTCCAAGCGTCTAGGGTCAAAATTCTAGTTTGAGATATTATGAGATGCAAAAATCAACATTTGTCTTCTCTTGACTTTTATTCATATCGTGCGTTATTTGGCTAAAAATCTTCATTTTCGTGTATTTGTTTGAGTTTGACAGTGCTATAACTCTGGTCACTTTTGGTTTTGTAAAAAAAAGTTTTTAGGATAAATTGTTCATTTTTTTAAATACAATGAAAATTTGTACCGAAAATATTTAAATTTTGAAAACAGTGGGCTCAAAAATATTTCCAATGTGCTCACTTTTTGAATTTTTATCCAAAATGGCTGGATAAACTTTAGCTTTGGACACTTAAAGAGAGTACCAACGCCAATCTAATAGAATAATTTTTTTTTAAAGTTATCGTGCACACAGCCAGACAGAAGTACGTATATACATACATACGTACAGAAACACAGCCTTACATAGATAGAAAAATTCGTAAAAAGCTGTTTTCCGGATTTAGGTGATTTCAAAACGTGGACATTTAACAAAAACTGGGTGGGTCAAATTTCTCACAAATCTAATACCTTCTCTTACGAGAATATAAAAATGAAATAATTTGTAATGAATAATTTTTTGATAGTTCTGTTTTTGGTTTTATTTATAAAAAAAATATAATTAAAAACATAAAATAGTGAAATATTTGCAACGCTTCACACGAAACGAAAAATAAATTAAAAGACAAAAGTTCTAATGAGATAGTGCCCACGCAGCGGACAGATTTTTTTTACTGCTAATGATCTTTTTCACGATTAAAGCGAAAACTGCGTATCCTATCAAAAACTGATTCATAAAAAATTTTTAGGTATTTTCAAATGCATAATTTTCTTCCAGTCATATATCATGAAATTTTGCATAGTTTGACCAAAAAACGTAATTTTTGGATTATACATTATCTTTTATGCTGTCAAAATCTTAATTTTGGATTTTTCAAAAAAATTTGAAAAGTTTTCATGATGATATTGTAGAGCATTCAAAAATAAAGATTTTTCTTCTCCTGACCTTTTTTCACCTGGTGCGTTATTTGGCCTAAAATGAGAACTTATAAATTAAAATAAAAAGTGGTCTTCAAAATATTCAAAATATGCTCATTTTAAACATTTTTGTCCAAAATGGCTGGCTAACAAAATTGACCTTCAGTTAAGGACACTAAAAGAGTGTACCAGGCCAATCTAATAGAACATTTTTTTCACAAGTTTCGTGCTCACAGACAGCTATACATACCTACAGACATACATACAGACAGACACATTCGGAAAAACCTGTTTTTCGGATTCAGGGGGCCTCAAAACGTGGAAATTTGACAAAAACTGGGGGGTCTAATTTTGCACAAATCTAATACCTTCTCTGATAAGAATTTAAAAAGTAGTTTGAAAAGAATATTTCCAATATCAAACCATTTTTAATGTGAAGTTAAGTTTTTTCACTGTAAATATTATTTGATTCAAAAATACAACACTTATCAAAAATATAGTCTCTGCTTTTCTTTTCTGTTGTTAAAGATAACGCGTGTTATGAAATTAAAAACTTTTAGATTATTATCAATTATATATTTTAATTTGAAAATTGCGTAAAACAAGAAAAATTCGTGCGCTTAGTGTGTGATTTTTATTTCAAATTATTTCTTTAACATACGTAAACAAACATCCAAATTAATATTTATTATTAAGGGTAGAATCCATGATCTGGTTTTATTCTTACTCAGAAAATGAGAAATATATATTCATTCACTCAGTAAGTAAGTTTTATTGAATACAATAAATCATTGAAATAAGCAGTCGTTGCAGAAAAACCTTGATGAAAGAATCGAACCGCAGTAAGAAAAATGACGCTGAAATAAAATAATTCTTTTTAGTTAAGAAGAATCGGAGTGAGATACTCGTTGCACTAATGGCGGAAATACAGAAAAGGAGAGTTAGGTAGTGTATTTTTATTATTCTAATTTTTATTTTATTTTGATGCACTTTTAAATCCCACTGTACTTAATCATACAAGATAACCATAATTTCCATAGTAAAAATCTAATTTTTTAAATAAGGAGCTATAAATGCAGTAGAGGTAACATTATTATTATTATAATGTAGTACTAATCCGTTGCCTGATTTTAGTATGTGTTTCAATCAACAGAATCAACGCAAACGATGTTAATGTATTCGGATTAATTTTCAACAGCATTAACCTGTTGGTAGTATATAAACTTCAAACGCAGTTCGATTTACCGTAACAGCAATTATGTCCAATATTAATTTTTAATCTCACTGCATTAGTCAACTATACTTTTCGCGATACATGATGAAATGAAAGCAGTATCAAATTATTTGATTTTAAAATATATAATTGTTGACCTACAAAAAGGCTAAAAATTTCTTTAACTTGTTCAAATAAGTGCCTTCACTATATCATGTCCCATGAATCTTAGTTATACCTTCATACTTTACTTATACACTTTTAAACTCACATACCGAAAAAATATGTACTATAAAAAGTGTAGAATTAGTCTAGGAGTCTTGGGCGGGCACCAAAATAACTTTTAATGAAAGATTTATAACTTTTCAATAGTAAATGCAAACGAGTCTTGCAATTCTCTATAATAGTCTAGGAAGAAGTGTGCTGTATTTACTATGCAACATTTTAATAAGAAGCCAAATTCAGTCCAAGAAGAATTGTAGAAAAGTCGTGAGTATATTTTTAATTCATATGGAAAGAATTTTTATAAGTTCCCAAAGTGAAAAATAGGGCGCTGGTATTACAGGAAGTCCTAGCCAGTCTAGGAAAATATCTGCGCCTCGAGATGCGCATTCGGACAACAGTCGGCAATGCGAAATAAAGATGGCTGCAATTACAATTAATTTTTATATGTATATTTCAATTTAATTGAGAGAAAAATATTTATGTTACTCATATTATCAATCTTTAGCAGTTATAACACTTACAAAGAGTAAATGTGTACTGAACTTTCGACGAGAATATACAGTAATCAATTTAAAGTAAATTCAAATTCAAGTTAATATAATTAACATTAAAAATAATCAAATGAAATAGTTATAATACAAAATTTAAATTAAACATTTCAAACACTTACAAAGAGTAAATGTGTACTGAACTTTCGACGAGAATGTACAGTAATCAATTTAAAGTAAATTCAAATTCAAGTTAATATTATTAACATTAAAAATAATCAAATGAAATAGTTACAATACAAAATTTAAATTAAACATTTTTAAAAAATATTCAACATTTAAGTATGAAAATGAAATATCACTCAGGACACCACCAATTTTTGGCACGGCACTAACCGTTTCTCACAAGCGGTGAGAATTTTGCTCGCTAGTATATAAGGACCATTTCGTCTGAGATATTCAGTGTGCGATATTATGCGTTAGGGAAGTGCGCTGTATGTAGTAGTTTTAGATCTAAAAAAAAGACTAATAATCTGGTTTTCTGTTTCGCAGTACTACTTTTTTTATTTCCTTTAGAACCCTTCATATTTTCCCAGACTGTATTGGAAATTATATTCGCTGCCTCTTCAATTTTTACCAGACTCTAGTAGACATTTTAGAGTCTCCAAAATGTTTTGGCTTTATCCAAATTTTCTAGACAGCCCAGGACTTTAGGACTTTAATTTCTATAACAATTTGGTACCCGTCCAAGATTCCCAGACTGAGTTCTACACTTTTTATAGGACAAATTTTTACCGTTTACTTTTGTATTTGAAACATAAATGTTTTTAGACGCAGGTTTTAAAAAGTTTTTGTTCTCATAATACTGTATTTCGCAATTATTTTTAGTGAACTTAGGGATGGTCCAACCAATTTTGGTTAAATCATTGGTTAGCTGACGGCCGGTTAAAGTTAAGGCCATAGTTAAACTTCGATTACCCTGTTGCGCATTCTGCCAGATTTTGGGAGAGTGCGGTTAGCTAATCACATAGTCGTTTCGCAATAACAATATCGCCGTGCGCGTCAAATTCAGGTACGGTTCAGGTACAAAAAAAAGTAAATTTTTATGTATGTTTTGTTCATGTTATCAGAACATTTTCTGAAAACTCCATATTTCAAAACGACACTGCACTTTTTAGGTTAAAGGACGATTGAGTCGTCCTAACCGCGACCAGTATTGACTGTGGTTTATCCAAAAAAGCGATAAAAATTGTTTAGTAATCATTTTATGATGGGTTGCGTAGATTTAACGGTGGTTAACGCGAACTCGTAACTAGCTTTAACGGTGGATTAACTTTTTAATCTAGGTTGGTGGAACCGAACCTTACGGTCCACTTCAGTAATAAATACCTTTGAAACATTCTCTGACCTTCAAAATCTAAAAAAAATGATATATATTTATTGGGTAGAATAATTCTCTGCGGCAGTGTGCATTGTTTAAATGTTTGCAGTGAGAAGTCTGAATAACAATACAAAAATTATTTACATGTGCTTCGTAATTAACTTTTTACTAAACCGATATTTTAAATTTGAAAGGTTGCAAGGGAAAATGATGTATTTAAATTTTGTTAAAAACTCTCATTTGCCAGTTAATGCACAAACGAAACTACCCAGCAACAAAGAAAGTATTGGTACATTTTGGAACAGTGTGTCTATGCATGTACATTCGAGAAGACGGTCTTTCAATTTTTAATCTTTCTATAGATACAAATATGGTGCAAAATTTTGAAGTCAGCGAATTCACTTCGATGCATACGGAGGCGTCAAATTTTTGAATAAAATAGCCCCAGAAATATGTGAGAGAGGAAGAAACCACATGGTTAGAGTAAACCAAGTAATTTAGTTTCGTGTGGATTTAATGTGCCAAGAGACAGAGTTGCAGTGATGAGAAAAGGTGGAAAGAAGAACTCATACTGCCGAAATGCTATTTACCCTCAGATATTGAAATGGTATTCTATATAAAAATACCGGGCATGAGAATATTGCTTGGTTGAATAGGATCCGTCGTGAGATAGCAATCTGGTGAAAATCATCATCTTGTCGCTTCGCACGCATCCATGTCGAAAATTCACTAAGAGTCAGAAAAAAATTAAAGCTTTCAAATTATTATTACAAATAAAACAGATTTCTGTTTGAATTAAACGATTTAAGAAACTTTGCACCAAAGAAAATTATAAATAAAAATTGATGCTTTAAAATTCGAGTTTGAAGATCTTTATTCCTTAATCTGGCAGAATTAATTCATTTATTACTTATTGTTCATTTATTTATATCAAAAATTAAAAACAAAATATTTGATCTGATCTTGCAATTTTTTTCGGAAATTGTATGTTTTGCTCAGCTATTGAATATAATCGTCCAGAAGTAAAATATAATATCGTGGTTTCAAGCTTAATAAATCAAGCGTTTCCTCTCTACTAGACATGGATTTATTTCAGTAAATGCGTAGTGTCACCTACTTTTGTATTTTATTGTTTTGCACTCTCATCTTTTTACTAGCACTTCAGGTTTTAAATTTTATTTTTGTCTCATTATACGTGGTTGAAATATATACGAGAGTACTCAAAAAGACCAGAGTAACTGTGAAGCGGCTTGTCCTCTTTTCAAACACATATATGATATGAATTACTAACTATAGTTCACTATTCTGTCTCCGTGAAAATAAGAATTGTACATAGCACTGGTTGTCGCGTTTCGTTTTACAAAAATATTCAGCTCGTCGTGTATTCTTTGTCTCACGACTTTTTTTGGCACATCAAGGAGACAGTTATTAGTATGCCTCAGTCTGACATCTTATAAAATTGTCTTAAACATTAACGTAATTAATTTTAAAGTTAGTAACGAGATGAACAAGCGTGCGACCCCATGCACATGAAAGAAGGGAACTTAAAATTAACTTTATCATTTAAATTCTTTGATAATAGATTTAATGGTTTTACGATGATTAATTATAATAAAAAGAGGTGTTTAGGGTTCTAATCGTTTACAAAACTATAAATAGTGCCACCAGTCAACCCCGAAATACCTCCTTTTATTATTTAAATTCTTATTAACATTTTTAACTAAATTAAATTAATGTCTAAATTATTTTTCAAACTATTAGAAGCGCAATCATTTTTATAATGTATTATCTAGTTCAGATATGCTTGAAACGTTTACAATAATCTTCGTGTTAAAATTTTGCCTTAATTAACCCCTTCCTCACACTACTCCCCTCCCCACCGAGTGAGTCACGCCTACCCCGAAAGGGAAACGGCTTAATGGTGTAATAATAATAATAATAAATAATAACACCTTAACAGTCCGTCAAAAATGAATATATCGTGCCAAAAATGTTTTCGAGAAAAAACTTCAGAATCACGTGATCTTTGCAGGGCCAATGAATTTGGAGTCGCTGAATCTAAATCTGAAGCTAAATTTGTAGATACAAAATGGCGGGTCCAATTTGGCGAACATGAATGATTAAAAATGTTTGGATATTGCTGCACTTGTCGATAATAATTAGGTTCTGATGCAACCCAAAAACCGAACACCTAACGCGCGATCAATACTTTATCGAGAGCGAAACGCGAAATAATTATATTGTCGAGCGCGAAGCGGGAAAACCATGTACTTTTGTTTTCATGGTAAAGAAAACATTAAAAGTAAAAGACTCCAAATGAGGAAACCAACACAATCTATGAAAAGTGAATTAGCAAAAGTGGCTTATCCAATAAAGCGCTAAAAATTGTTTATTAATCATTTTATGATGGGTTGCGTAGTTCCCGTTTTTATCATTGAAAATAACATTGAAAATAAAAAATAAAATAATTTTGGGAAAACGGCACAAGTTTCAGAAAAAAAGACAAAAGTTTTTTATGTTATTTTAAAAGTTGTTGCTCTTTAATCTTGCAAATAAAAATGGGATTTATTTTTTAATCTTGTTTATTATTTGAATTGGAGAATAGATGTAATGTTAAATCCTTCGTCTAATTAATGTCTGGAAATATAATTTAAGATGAATGTGGCAACGAGAGGCATTAAAAATTGCGATGTTTGAAAACATAACTGGTTTCCTGCCAGGCTACATAATAATTATTGATGCTTAAGTAAAAATAGACTCATAGAGTTAAAATCAATAAGTACAATATAAATGCTAGAAAGTTTCTTTTTTTCCCCCGAAATGTTCAACTTTCCTCTGCCTTTTTTAGTTAAATAAACATTTATTTTCAAATTTATTTGCTGATGTGTTAAAAAAATAATAATTTTTTTAATTTTAATTATATATACTGTGAAATTTTCTATATAATATTAATTGTTTCTATGCAAAAAATGTGTAAAATAACTAAATATCATATATAATACTTGACATTATATATAAACTATAAATAATATTTCCACCTGAGTATCGCATGATCCCAGTTGAATATTATTAACAATAATAATAAATGGAGTTTCAAGTACAATTTCATGTATTAGCTACAATTTGCACTTAAAGAACAAAAAAAATCCTTATTGATGCCAAAAACTCGCTAAACCCATTTTTTTACTTGTGGGGTTAGTGTAGGACCGTATAAAACAGACGCATGGGTTGATATGTGGAAAGTAATATTTCATTTGTGTGCCATAACTTAAAGTGAATAGAAAAGTTGAGTTTTAATAATTCCAGGTGCTAGTGAGTTTCTTTCTGTATTTTGTCTTGTGATAAAAATTCACAAAGCTAAAATGGCCAATTTTGTCTATTTATTTTCTTATATATTGTTTCTCTGTGATAAAAATTTAAAAATGACAAAGTAGGATTCTCTGAAAAATTTAATGCGGTTATGAAAAGTAAGTTCCTATTCTAGACTACTATGGTTGATGCGAGGGCGCCGCCGAGCCGGCCGACACGAGTCAATTGCGCGCGCGGCAATACAAAATCGCTCGTAACTTCTTAATGAAGAGAACGATTTGGCTTAAATTTGGTCAAAGCTTTCCTTGAATATCAAGGAACAACTTTACCACTGGGAGTTTACCGTCCGCGAAACTTATCTGTAGACTTTTCTTTGTCAATCTCTGAGGAAACGATTCCTGACGGAATGGTTTGCAATAATATCCATGTTGCAAATAACATTGAAAATTTCTGGTTTATAATTTTTAGTAGAAAACTATCAATTTGATAAAAATATTACAGAGCGAAGGGTATGCGGCTCGTACAGCCGCACTTTGTTGTATTTATTTCGCACTGAATTTCCCAAGTTAGTCATTTTCGAACATTTTTCCGCGTTTCGGCAACGCTCGGGGTACTGGGAGGGCGATTCCGAGCTCTAAGGACATTATGGAATCCACGGGATCAATCATATCTTATCTAACATTTTTTGAATTGGAACATTTAGAGTTTAAATTATTTAATGTTTAGAACAAAAATGTAAGCGCCTTAAATTTATATTTTGAATTATTGACTGAATAGTTTTTCCAACTATTTCTTATTATTCGTTTGAGAGCGAATATAACTTAAAATCGAATTTTATATTAATATACTCCTCTTACTGATTTTATTTGTTGACCATATTTGTGTTATTTCTTAAAAGTAATAACTTTTAAGTAATTCATTCCTTCTTTTGAGTTCTTACTTGATTATCCATATTTACAATGCTTACTACATGCTCAGTAATTCGGAGTTGTTTCGGAAGGTAGAGACAATTATTTCGAAATATATTGATGCAATAAATAAATTGATGAAATATTCATGAATATTATTCCATCCTTCATAATTAGAGTTCGTCAATGAAATGTTATCCTAATCGAAGGGGACAATCAGATCTGACGATGCCACATGTGCATAAATGAAACAAGGTATACTTGAATCATCAACAATCAGTAATTTGAAAGCTATCTGGGTATATGTCGCTAATTACAATTGTTGTCTTGTCCAATAACACTAAACATGACGAAAGCCTGGTTGCAAGGGAAAAAGTCAAAACTAAAAGGTTTAAAAAACAAAAATTCTAAATTTTGCTCTCTTATCATATCAAACTTTCTTCACTGAAATTCTTCCCTTAATACCAAAATAGTTTTAATACATTAATTTCAAATAGTTTTTTTATTTCTTATTAACTTAGCATATATATTTTGTCTAATTTCATGGAGGATAAGGTATTTTATTTTACTTCTTTTTTGGAATAATTTGAAGAAACTGATTGCCAGAAAGTTAAAAGATCTGTGAGAGCTTGATACTTTGAGATTTATATTAGAGAAGTGGGTATGTTGAAGCCACTTATATTGTTTGAATTACTTTAAATATTTTTCAATAGATTCAAACGTATTTTGAAAACCCTTTCAGTTATAAATTTCTATATTTCAGCGATTCGTGACGTTTATTATATTGCTAGCTAAGAGTTCTTTGTCTAATTTTGATATAGTGCTCGAGAAATAAGCAGATGTCCAATGTTGAATATTCCATGAAGATTGGTAGAGTTTTTACAAAATTGCAATGTGTTGTGTTTTTTATAATAAGACTACTTTAAGCGCTTATTCCGTATATAAGTAATTGAAGTTTCAAAGATCTTCGTATATTTTAATTCAGACATTAGAAGATTATGATTATATTTTTGCCGCAACATGAAAAATACTTTCAATATAATGCAAGCTTAAACTTTATTCAGCAGAATGCTAAAAAAATTGTACAAGAAGTTGCTCCAATTTTTTTTGGTGGATACCGTTTTAATTAAAATGTAACTTTAATTTATGGTAATCGAAAAGGTTGCTCTATCACGGTTCGTGCCTTTCAATATAGCGAAAAAGTTCCAACTATGCAGAAAATTTTATTTCTTTCAAAGTCTACATACTTACTTGCTCGATATTCATTATTTTTAGTACTTCCTGTCGGGGATGCAAAACTCTCGGTGGGATAATTTTCAGAGCGAAGCATATAGAAAAAAGGTAGGTTTTAATCAAATTTATTTCTCTCTTATTAAAAATATATTGAAAATACAGAAATGCAAACATAAATATCTTAATGATTTAATGATTTAATATCTTAATGATAATTTCGCCAAGAATGTTTCAATCTTGAAAATGAAAATGGGATTCATTTGTCAATCCTGTTGACTATTTGAATCTCATAGTGGAATAATTTTCAGAGCAAAGCATATATAAAAAAGGTAGGCTTTAATCAAGTTTATTTCTTTCTTATTAAAATTAGATTGAAAATACAGAAATGTAAATATAAATATTTGAATGAAATGATACATTTCGTCAAGAATGTGTCAATCGACGAAAGAAGTTCCCATGTTTCTAAGGAATAAATGGCGTACGAAATAACTCACAATTAAATTTTTTTAATCAAGGTACGTAAACTCTGCTAAATTAAAAAAATAGATAAAATTACTACTAACAAGATTTTTTCTCTACCAAGAAAAAAACGAATTTTCGACCATTCGAATAACGAGATAACTTTCTACGTAAAATTGTAAATCTCAAGCAAAAATGATTTGTCTAAAAAGTTGATTGACCAAAAAATACGATTTCTCAAAACTATAGTTGATTTGTCAACCAAAAATATCAATTTTGAATAAAACATTGGCATTTTGAGCAAAAATGGATCTAATTTACACTCAAAAAGATTAATTTTTTTCCAAACAGACTTTTATTTTCCAATTTCTCGCTCTTGCTTATCGTAAGTATTCATATTTTAGAATGTTTTGTAACATTTTGAACATATAATCTTTTATAAATAAAATAAAACCATTCCAAATTTCAATTAAACATTATTGATAGTTATTTAAAGTACTTTTTACATTCATATTGCTTAACTTCTCCCTAATTTAAAGTTTTTTTCTAACCTATGGTCACTCTGATTTATTTACCCATATATTTCAGAAACTTAATTTGTAATTTTAATTTGTACAAATCTTCTATATTTAAGCTTCTGATAATCCTTAGGTAAAATAAGTATAAAAATACTTACCAGTGTTTCTCAAATTTATAAATTAAATAATTGAACTTTTACCTAAAATTGCTGTGAGGTGAACCGAGAATAATTTTAATTAAACGCTTATAATTATTTGTAATCAAGTAAAAAAGATGTAAAGTTCTGAGTTTTCGAGAAGGAAAAGGGTGTCCTTCAAGTCGTGAACGAGTAGCCGCAAATTCTGGTAGAGGAATGTGAACCGAGCTAAAGCCCATGGTCCAACCATTTTACCCTTCGATCCTTCCACGTACGTATATGGCGTCTGCAATGCTGGTAATGGAATTGCAAATCCAGTGACATTACATGCCTCTTGCCAACTTGTGATTTCGCGCTTGCCCTTCCACTCGTCGACTATCCCAATCCCATGCTCTATGCTCCGTTGTCCCCATTCTCCATCTCTTGCAGTCGCCTATTCCACCGTTTCAGGACCCTGGTATATAAAGTCCCGAATTAAATTTCCTTCTACAGATCACTTCAAAATATATGTTGGCTTTTCAACACGGACAAACTTTATGTAAGGATTAAACTCATTCTTAATGAATGTCAATTTAGCGTTTGGAAATAATGATTAGGTCAAGAGATATCAATAAGTACTTAAAAGCGACCAGTTTTAGTTAATTACTTTCCAAACATTATATTACGCGCGTTGCCTACACATAATATTACCATGCATTTAATTAAGCTAGAAAATAGCATTACGTTCCACAATGGATCGTTTTAATTTGATACACATTGTAGTTATTAACTGTTTGCAACGTTTCGATACAATATTTAAAAAAAAATATGGACACGACGGGAGTGACTATTTGTCAAGAATTCTTGACAAATAGCTGACCCGTTCCAGAACGGCTATTATTCATCCAGTAGTCTATATAAATAGCCTGCACTCAGTGAAATGACTCTTTGCTCAAAAATTTGACAAACACAACATTTACTTTGATTTAAATTATTGTTTTTAATCATATGAAAATTCGGCATGACCAGTCATTTTTGTGAAAATTTGGCTGATGTAAAAAATTATTTTGTATAAAGAAACTAACAAAATAACTTTCCGTTACAGACAAGTAAGCGCCAAAGGCTAACGAATTATAAGCCGTAGTCCACTGGTTAAAGTAACAAAAAAGTAATCGGTCATGCTCGACACCCTTTACAGGTTGTTGGGGAGGAGTCCAGCATAGTGACAGGTTGCATCAGAGTTATCGGTCACGCTCGAAACTATTTTTAGGTTTTTGGAAGGGGGTCGCCAGTATTTTGTCGCACACATCCTCGGTCATGCTCCTCAAGATTTACAGGTTCTTGCGGGAGTTAGTGGGCAGTATAAAAACCGGTTACTGAAGTGTGATTCAAGAATGTGTTCGACACCCTTTTCACTTTGCGGAACTGGTAAGTGGGGCAGTAGTAACAGTAAAAACAAATACTTAAAGTCATGTGCGAGTTGATTATCGATTTGACTGGAAATAAGAAAACAGCTAATTTTAAGTCTACAAACTATCTTGAATGCAATAATTAATTATCTTATATAAGAAATGAGCGTTTCTTCACACAAATAAAGTAAACTTGACACATAACTTTCAATATATAGTTCTAAAATTAAGTAAGAGGCAACCTGAAATAATAAATAAGGCTTTCGTTCCTTAAAATTAAAATTTACGCTTTATTGAATCTCAGGTTGACTCTGCGTTAATTGTACTGGCACATGCGCGTGACACGTTCTTGTCAGCACCCACGGAGATTGATGTATATCTAAAATTAAACTCCGTTAAAAAAATTATACACTTATACATTTTTAATGACTATTTATCCCAGTAAAAGCAAGCGGTGGTTGTTTAAACTTTTTTTAAAAGCATATATATGAAACTGAATTTAAGTCTTTTTTTTTCTTTAATAATGATTAAAACACATTCTTAATTTCAGATTTCATATGCTTCTTTTTGTTACGACGGAAATAATTCCAATTTTCCATTTAAATTAAGTTTTTTTTTTCCTGTGTAGTGACAGGCCACAAAATATTGCTGAGCTGTGACGCTAGATACCCTTTCTGTGTTATCGTTGGAGGGAGGGCGTGGGTATCAATATATTGGCCGCGGTCACCGAAAAGTGATCGGTAATGCTCGACACCCTTTCCAAGTACTTGGAGAACGGCAGGTGGCGAATAAGAATTAGAAAATTTTCGGTACTGATAGTGAGTAAAAAATGTCCATATTACTATTTTTATTCAAATTTGAAACGTTTAAAACATTGAAGTCGACAATAAGAATTGAAGACGACGCCAGCATCTCTAATCTTTCATTTTCAACAGTGAACCACGTCATTCTAGCTGGCTCAGCTAGTTACTATATACAAAAATATTTATTTAGTTTTTGATAAAACAAAATCTTGCAAAATTGTCAGTTATGTAAATATTTGGAATCATTAGAAACAATAATTTCATAAATAACATGCATAACTCTAGATGAGTGCCCGTATTCAGCTAGGCTCGTAGATAATGTAAACAAATTGTAAAATAGGGATTCGAACGAAATGAAGGGGCACTTTCTGATATTTTCTAATTATTTCTGTGAATTCAATACGATTGACCTGAAAACTATGCTAAGCATGAAAAGCTATACAACATAACGCAACGATATAGTCAGTTTCAAAATTTTGCTTCTTTATAGCTTTATTTCGAAAGAAACGAAAAGAAGCATAACAGCAGTTGCGTCACGTTTTTTTTCGCTATATGCTGTTTCTTTGTAAGCAGTATAAAGAAAAGGAATTATCGACGTGGTTTGCTGACAGCACTGGAACTGCTTCTATTTAGGCATTACGCAGAGAAAAAGTTAAAATGGAAAAACATGGTTCCGTAGAAGGCTTCGTTTGGATCAAGAGCAAAGGAGTCACATATGTGAGCTGCTACCTCACGTTTAAAGAGGGTATCCAGGATTTTCAGGAAAAACTGGATTTTCTGAAAGATATTATCCAGGAGAACTAAGGAAAAATTATAGTGGCAGGTGAGTTAAATGCTAGTGCAGTAGAATGGGGAATGCCTAAATTAGATTCGCAGGGAAAGCGTTCAATGGAGATGTCATAAAAACGAGAGCTTTTCGTCATGAATGTTGGCAATACAGCAACATTCGGCGGCTCAGAATCGTTGGAACGATTTCGGATATAACCTTAGCTATAAAAGGAATAGCCCCTTTTATAGAGAGACTTAAGGTGCAGGAGAACTACACCGATAGTGACAACCAGTACATATCATTCATATAAAAGGTAGCCCAACCAATAGACTATACCGCAGTAAGTTTAAAAAGTGGAACTTGGCAAAGCTGCATGCAGAAAAATTATCCCTGACGAAAAACACGCCTGAACAATGCTGGAATTTCAGGTAGCCAAGAAACAGCTAAGGGAGACTATGGAGACAAGCAAAAAGCAGGGCTGGAGTACATTGCGCGAGGAAGTGGATAGTGTACCATGGAGCCCCAGAAATGGAGATCCCACTCTTCAATGAGAAGGAACCAAGGACAGCCGTCACTTCTCTGCAAAACAGAAAAGCCCCAGGATCGGATGGAATACCTGCGGAAGCTATCTTTAGTCCGGGAAAGTAAGCTCAAAAAATCAGTTAAATGGAAAATGTTATCCGTAAATTTTTTTTTATTTTTTATTGAAAGTACATCACCTGAGCATCACTCTTCTAGCCCAGTTAACAAATTCCACTGAAGCTTTGCTTGCAGCTTGCAAGCACAGCTTGGAACACGTAAAATTCGAGTGTTTTACGCTCGTAGCATTCCAGGATATGCTTGTACAAAAAAATTGTAGAGATCATAATTGCAGAAAATATTATACTCTAGAAGGTGAGTTCAGTTGATTTTCAAAAATAAAATTTTTTTAATCTTAAATTTTCCAAAAAATGAAATTTTTTTCGAAAATTATACTTTTAAGTAGCATTTATGAATAAAATAATAATATCGAGGTCAAAACATAGTGAAACATAGAAGATGTGCTTCTGAAAATGTGCGTTTTCTCAGAATTGGAAAATTCAAAATGGCGGTCGCTCAAAATTTAATTTTTTTTATTTTTCAATCGCGTCTAAACTTTTGAACATTAATGATATCAAGACGCAATTAATTGCAATCGACAGAGTGAAAGTTATATTTTGATAAATAAAATGTTTATAATTAAAAAAAAAAAATTTACATTATTTTTTACAACATTTACTTAAAGAAAAATTTATTATCTAGTTTTTTTCAATTTTGACTTTAAAAAATAATACAAATTATAAATAAATTATAAATAATACAAATAAATAAAAAAAATTTTTTTAGGTGCGACTATTAGAAGCTGAGATAAACAAGTGCAAAGTTTCTTAGATACTGTGACAATATCAATGAAAATCTTAAAATTTTCTTTATTCCGCTATATTCTTGAATCCTCACTCTATTTAAATACAATTTAAAGACTTTTCGGTTACCTTTTATACCTGCGCACTGGCACTGCAAATCCGAAACAGGTGTAGACAGTTGTCATTACGGTCCGTTTTCAGTCTACACTCAGTCAGCATCACGTAGTTCAGTACGTAAGAACTCTGCTATTCGTTGTGAG
>JAAAKG020096479.1:0-39603 GCA_010014905.2 Druon quercuslanigerum
AATAAGAATAATTCAACTTGAAAGGATGTATATACAAAAAAGTTTGAATTTCAGCATTTTAATTTTAAAAGGAAGGAAAGAAATTTTATTGAGGCGGGAGAGTGTTGTATTTTTATCACATTTATTAAGTTTGAAAAGAGGAAATTATAGATTTTAATTTTTGTTAAATTGGCATTTTCGGACATAATTGGGCATTTTATATTTTAACAATTTTTAACGAGTTCTAAAGGAGGAGATTTTTATTTTAATATTTTACAAATTGGAAGAAGCATATTCTTTTTCAACCACTTAGTTGAAATTGAATCTTTGTCCAAAAAAGACTAATTTAAAAATCAAAACAAGGAATTTTCAACGAAAGAAATAAATTTCAACCAAGAAAAATTTTTCAGTTAATAAAGAAAAAATCTCATTATAAATGTTGCATTTTCAAGCAAAAAATACGATTTTCTTGCAAAATTGTTAAGTTTTCAACCCAAAAACGGAAAGCGTTTACACAAATAAATAAATTTTTAACTATAAATGATAAACTTTCAAGCGAAAATGGAATAGTTATAGTTTTAGTCAAAAAAATTTATTTTGAACAAAAAAGAAACGATTTTTTAAAAAAATAAATGAATTTTTAACAAAGAAAATAAATGTTTAACTTCGAAAGATTAACTTTTAACAAAATACATAAATCTCAACTAAATCTTTTATGTTAAAAGGCATTTAAAATCTCATAGTTCAAACCTCAATTTTTAACCCAAACGATGAATTACTCACAAAGAAAAATACAAATTTTCAAACAAATAGTTAAATTTCCAATTTAAAAAGATAAATTTTCAATCAAAACTGCCACCAAATATGATTTTTTTCTGAAATGGAAGGGCTCTTTTTTATTTGAGCATTTCTATGAAGTTGAAGATGGGAAATTTTAATTTTCTTAATTGAAATAGGGTAATATTTTATTTCTAGCATTTTTTATTGAGATAGAATGTAGGAAACTTTGGTTTTAAATTCTTTTGCATAAAAAGAGGAACATTTTTTATTTTTCATATTTTTATAGAGTGTGCAGGGACGAGATTTTGCTTCTGAATTTGAAGGCCCTTTTTTATTTTTAAAATTTTTATTGAGATAGAAAGAAAGAAATTTAGATTTTTAATTTTTTTCTTAATTGAAAGAAGAACATTTTTTTGTTTTTATTTTTTTTTTTTTTTGTTAGAAGGGAAGAAATTTTCGTTGGAACTTTTTCTGAAGTGGAAAAGTAACCTTTTGTATTTTGATCTATTATCGAGTTGAAATGTTGGTTATTAATATTGTCTTTCTGAATTGGATGAGCCTAATTTAAAAAAAAAAATACTGAGTGAACAAGCAAGGGGGGGGGCAATTTAGAATTTTTAACTTTCAGGTGACAGGGCTGAATTTTTAATTTTCAATTTAGTACTAAATTGGCCGGAGCATATGCTTTATTTTTAACATTTTTTGTTAACTGTTCTATTAAAATTGTTATTGTTGGCATTAAAAACGTTAAAAATGTTGTACTTTAATGTCATTAAATTTTTAATTATTCAATCAGATTATTAACACCTTCCATTTTATAGGTGTAAACTAATTCAACATTTGAAATAAACAAATTTTAAGTTTTAATTAAAGTTAAAAATCCAACAAAGTTCCACTGTGATTGCTTTAATTTGCAATTCAGTTTTCACTAGCTCAAATGAAAAGATTTTCAAATTTAAGAGATATTATTATTTAATTAGATATTATTTAATTTCAATAGCCGTGAAAAATTTTTGCACACAAAGCAATATTCATAAATTCTTTAACAAAACAAAATTTGAAATTAAGTAATGAAAAAAAGATTAGCAGCTATGTCTATCTTCGGATAAAAAAAATAATTCGAAAATAACATCGAACAGCTGGAATATGTTACAAATTACCAAAACTTTATTGACTATGATAGGAATAAAAGAAACCAATATTTGGAATAATTTCTTACCGTGATTAACGTTCAAAATTGTAGGATCGTCCAAGAAGTTCACTTCCTGGATTTTTCCAGTAGGAATATCAAGAATTTCACCTTTTTCTTCCATTATAGCGAATTCCTTTCGTCCTCCTTTTTTTATTAAAAACGAATTAGGAATTTATCCCGGATTACTCCATGGTCATTTTTCTTTGAATTCATATTAAAAGCGCATTTTCTGACGCATTCTTGTTTACTAGGCTATTTTTTCTTGCGAAAAAGATACATAATAATTAATAAATTCGATGTAAATAACCTAAAACCTGCGTATCTGTCAAACCAGGGTCAACACAAACTAAAAACATCAGTCTAGGAGGTCTCGGATTTTTTTGACATGTTGGCGATGCGCAATCACTCACGCGCATTGACCAATCAGCTGATATTTTGTCACGTGACACGCTGTTTTCTGTCTGCTACCTCAGCACTCTCGGCGTCATATTTTGAATAATTTTTGAATGTTATTCATTCAAGTACTTCTTTTAAAATGTCAAGAAAAGTGATAAATAACGTGGGAAGGTGCTCTCAACTTTTTCAGCCGGTGAATATTGCACCGAAAGATGCACCGGTCAAAGCCGACGTTTCAAAAAGTTATAAAGTGTGTATTAAAATATTTGATTTTCATAACCTAAAACTTTAATAATATTATTGATTATATTAAAAGATATATTATAAATTGTAGAAAAATAATAATATTTTCTTGTAATACGCCTTTTAAATCTCAAAATTCTAATCAATATTTTGTTTTCCTTAACTTTATCGTTTTTTTTAAAGTTTCTAACCCCAGTTTTTTAATAGTTCGCGACAGGGTTGTTACAGATATGGCAATTTCAGAAAGTTAGGAAAATCAGGGCATTGAAACCTGACAAGAAAGAGTTAATTTGATTATTTATGTGAAATATTAACAATTTAATTTCTTTATGATTGATAATTCGCCCTTTAAGTTTGAAAATAATTGTTTTTTGGTTGATGGTTCCACTATTTTGTTCAAAAATCGTATGTTTTCGCTGAACTCAAATGTTTTTTATTGAAAATTAATTATTTTGACTGAAAATTTTGCTATTCCGTGTTCGGTTAAAAATGTATTATCTTTAGTTTAAAATTCAACTAAATACGTGTATTTGTTAAAAATTAATCTTTATAGTCGAAAATTGATATTCTTGGTTCAAAATTTATCTTTTTGGTGTAATTCATTTCTTTGGCTGCAAATTAAGTTTTTTAATTGAAAATGAAGGTTCCTTTTTTGTCGTAAATTTATCCTTTTTGATAGAAATGTAATCTTCTTGATTGAAAGTTCATCTGTTTGGTTGAAAATCAACTTTTTTCATTGAAAATTTAGCAAATCTATTTTAGGTTGATCATTTATTTGTTTTAGGTGAAAATTAATCTTGTTGAGTTGAAAATTAATATATTTTGGAAGAAATAGTGTGGTTTATATTAAGTTGTTTTGGTCGAAGATTTAACTATTTTGTTGAAAAACCGTCTTTTTTGCTGAATTAAAATGTTTTTAGTTTAAAATAAAAAATTATTTTGATTCAAATATGCACTATGTTGAAAATTTAACTTTTTTTTGAAAATTCTTTGTCTTTGTTAGATAATAAGTTGATTTTAGTTGGGGATTAAACTAATTTGTTAAAAATTTGCATTTTTTATTTAATTTAATAGTTTTTGATCAAAAATTAAAATATATCTGGTGGAAATATCAACTGTTACACTTTTCGTTGATAATTGATCTTTTTATCGAAGATTCATAACTTTGATTGAAACTGTAACTACTTTCTCAAAAATTCCTTTTTTCTCAATTGAAAATTAATCTTTGTTAATTGAAAATTTAACTTTTTCATTTTTTGTTCAAAATTTATCTTTTTGAGTTCAAAAATCAAATGTTTGATTGAGAATTCGTGTACTTTACATGTCTCACGTTATTTGCGGATGAACCGTTATAAAATGGTGTATGATTATTGCCACTAAAAGTCTTTAAAATAAATTTAAGGATAAACCTTTTTTTCATTTTCATTAGTGATCTCCTAGATGTAAAGTTGTTTTTATACAAAAAATGCAGAACGTTAATGGAAAATGAGAAATTGGTCCGAGAATAGTCAGATAATTTCGAAATTGAGATTTTGTAGCATCCTTGCTTGAGAATTTTTGCTCATCTTTATAACGTATTAAATAAAATTAATTTTTTTAGCACATGGTGGATGCTGGAATAATAAGGAAAGCTCATACTGGAATGTACACGCTTTTGCCTTTAGGTTTACGAGTCTTAGAAAAACTTACTGATATAGTCGACCAAGAAATGTTAAAAGCCGGAGCTCAAAAAATTCTTCTCCCTGCCCTGACTTCGGAAAAATTGTGGAAAAAGACGAACAGATTTACACAAGCTGGACGAGAATTATTCACGCTTCGTGATAGGCATAACAATACATATGTTTTAAGTCCTGTGAGTAAGAATTTGAAAAATAATATACATATCATAATTGGGTACTTTATAACTTTTAGGGTAACTTTGTTACTATTTTCAAAAATAACTTGGAGCGTAACTTCGTTACGATTTTTTAATTTTCGTTACTTTGAAGTATCTTTGTGTTTTTTGTATGCTTCCTGTTAAGAGAGGTTTATGGATCAGTTGTGGATAGAAATTTAATCTCTTTTGTTTGAGGACGCAGCTGTTTTGTTTAAAATTCATCTTTGTTTGTTGAATTTAACTGTGATTTTATTTCAAGTTAAAATCTTTTTTGGTTGAAATAATATCAACTATTATATTTTTGAAAGAGAATTCATTTATTTTATTTAAAAATTGAACTAGTTTGGAAGAAAGTCCAACTATTTGCTTTTTAATAACATTTTTTGTTGCAAATTCATGTTTTTAGTGTAAAAATGCAACTATTTTGTAGGTAATTCGTCTTTTTGGCTTGAAAATTCAACAATTTAGTGGGATTTTTCTTCTTTTAAGTTCAAAATTCTACTTTTTCGCTTTAAAAATGATCTCTTTTAGTAAAAAAATCTAAATTATATTGGTTGAAAATTTAACTACATATTTTGTTGTAAATCACTTTTATTGTTGAATTCAACTGAGTTTGGTTTCAATCAAAACCTTTTTTTGTTAGAAATAATATAAACTTTTATATTTTTCGCTTGGAATTGATCTAGTTTGGTTAAAAACTCACGTATTTTGTGAAAAAACCCAACTATTTGATTGGGTTGAAAAGTAACTTTTTTGTTGACAATTTATATTTTTCGGTTTGACAATACAACTTTTTTGTAGAAAATTCATCTTTTTTTAAACTTCAGCTATTTAGTGTATTTTTTTCTGTTTTGTTTCAAAATGTTTTGTAGGAAATTCCTGTTTTTTGGTCGCAATCTACTGTGATTGATTTCAAATTAAAAATATTTTTTGGTTGAATTAATATCAACTGTTATACTTTTCGTTGAATATTGATCTATTTTATTTAAAAATTTATGTATCTGTTGTAAAGGTTTAACTATTTTTTTAGAAAGTCCGAATAATTGGTTGCAAAGTAAGTTTCTTGAAAATTCAACTCTTTTGTTGACGCGTTCTCTTTAGTTTAAAAATTCCCTTCTTACGGTAAAAAAATTCCCATTTTTTTTAAACCAACTTTTTGGTTGAGAAATTTGTCTAAAAAAGTAGCTCTAACACTGATAGATATTTTTTAGTTTTATTTTTTAAGAATCCCAAAAGTTTAAAGCTAGACTCTAGCTTGTTTCATTAATCTCTTTTGGTAAAAAAAGTTAATAAATTCTGTAGATGGTTCAGCTATTTTGCTCAAAATTTGTTTTAGTTGTAGATTCATAATATTAGTTGAATGTTAAAATATTTTGTTTAAAATTCTTTTTTTTGGTTTGAGATAGTTCCAATATTTAGTTAAAAAATACTACCATTTAGTCAAAAATTTATTATGTTGTAGAAAAATGATTTTAAAATCAAACAGTTGGTTTAAAATTAACTTTTTGTGGAAAATTAATATTTTCGGTATTAAAATTTCACAATTTGGTAGAAATTTCATGTATTTTGTTAAAAATTGAGCAATTTTTGTACGAAAGTCAAACCATTTTGTTAAAAAGTAATTTTTTATTGAAAATTCTCATTTTCGTCTTAACAATGCATTTGTTTTGTAAAAAATTAATCTTCTTGGCTTTAAAATTCAACAATTTAGTGGAATTTATTTTTTGGTTCAAAATGCGGCTTTTTCGTTTTAAAATTTATATATTTTGGTAACAAAACCTTTTTTTAATTCAATTCTTTTGGTAGAAAAAATGTTTTTTTTGTTGCATTCAATTACATTTGATTTCGAATTAAAATGTTTTTTTTGTTTGAAAAAATATCAAATGTTATATTTTTCTTTGATAATTCATCTATTTTGATTAAAAATTCATGTATTTTGTTAAAAATTCAACTATTTTGTTTAGAAAGTCCAAATATTTGATTGAAAAGTAACTTTTGTTGAACATTTGTCCGTTAGACTTGAAAATTCAACTCTTTTGTTGTAACTGTAACACTGATACATATTTTTTAGCATTAGTTTTTAAGAATCCTAAAACTTCAAATCTAGGCTCTAGCTTGTTTCATTTAACTCTTTTGGTAAAAGAAGCTATTTTGTTCAAAATTTGCCTCTTCTGAATTAAAATTTAACTCCTTGGTTGAAGCTTGAACTACTTTGTCAAAAATTTAGTTGTTTGGTTGAAGATACCTAATTTTAGTTGAAAGTTTAATTATTTTGTTCTTACTTCTTTTTCTTGGCGTAGATAATTCTAAAATTTTGTTAAAAAATGCAACTATTTAGTTAAAAAATATCTATTGTTTTGGAAATTTAATTCTTTTGTTGAAAATTCGTCTTTTTGGTTAGAAATGATAGAAAAATCAAGCAGTTGGTTTAAAATTAACTTTTTTGTAGAAAATTAGTATTTTAGGTATGAAAACTCCACCATTTGGTTGAAAATTCATGTATTTTGTTAAAAATTTATCTATTTTTTCCGAAAGTCCAACTGTTTGGTTGATGATTAACCTTTTGATGAAAATTAAACCTGTTGACTTGAAAATTCAACTCTTTTGTTGAAGAGTGTGACTGAAAAATTAACTGTAACACTGATACATTTTTTTTAGTATGAGATTTTAAGAATGATAACATTTCACAAATGATAAATCGATTTTAGACTCACGAAGAAACCGTGACGGATCTCATATCGAATGTTGGACCCCTCTCTCCGAAATCTCTACCTTTGAGACTTTATCAAATTTCCAGTAAATGGAGGGACGAAATGAAACCCCGGCTTGGGTTTATAAGAGGCAGGGAATTCATTATGAAAGATTTGTACACATTTGATGCTGGACCAGAAGAAGCAAAAGTAACTTATGATATCGTGAACAAAGCCTACGAGAATATTTTTAAACAAATCGGGGTTCCGTTCACAAAAGGTGAGCTTAAAATATTTTATTCAACTGCAGAGTGGCTGCAGGCCAGGAAAACCTGGAAATCAGGGAACAATCAGGGTTTTTGAAAAAAATAGCAAAAGACTGGTTATTTCTGTACAAAATTCCTGTCAAGAATATTTAGGGCTACCGCATAGTCAGTTTTTTTAAGATAATCACTGATTTCACTTATTTGAATAAAAAATCACTTTAATCCCTTTCCTTTATTGGATTCTTTTAAATATTTCAGGGAATTCTTAAAGGTTCCTAAAATATTTAAAGGATTTCAATAAATTCCCCAGAATTTCAAGAAACATCAGATTTCGTGTAATTTGAATGGATCTTATAATATCTTAACAGATTTCAAAGAATTCATTCACAAGAATGAAGGGATTTTGTATGATTTTTTTTTTAATTTAAGGGATTTAAATTTAAATAATTTAAATTCGTGCTAAAGTATTTTAATGATTTTAAGGTAATTTTAAAAGATTCCAAGTCATTTTCAAGGGCTTTAGAATTTTTAACAGATTATAAATTTCATGAGATTAAAAAATTTAATTTATATCCAAGAATTTTAATGATTTTAAGAGATTTGAAAAAATTTGCATAGCATTATAAAGAATTTCCTAGAATTCTCTAAGACATGAAAAACTTTATAGGATCTATAAGATATTAGGATATTGTAAAATATTCCAAAGGATTTTATCAGATTTCTGAATATTTGAATGAGTTTTTTGGATTTTAAAAGCTCTCAAGTTGTTTCAATTAATTTTGCAAGATATCAGGAAATATTACAAGATTTCATGTAACTTGACAAGATTTTCTACTATTTTAATGGATTTCAAAGAATCCATTCAGAAGAATTGAGGAATTTCGTAGGATTTCAAGTATTTCAAATATTTCAAGATATTAGCAATGATTTAAAAAAGTTTTAGGATATTTTAAATGATTTCAAGAAAGTTCCAATACATTTGAATAATTTGAAAGAATTTAAAAGAATTTCTAAGATTTTAAGGTATGTTGGAAAATTCTAAGGCATTTTGAAGTTTTTTTTTAAATTGAATTGATTTAATTTTCACTAGTTTCAAATGATGCCGAAGGATTTGAAAGTTATTGAGCTAGTTTGAAAAATTTGATGGATTCCAAAAGATTTTGAAGGATTTGAAATATTTTAGGAAATTTTCTATTGATTTCAATAATTTAAAGGATTTTAAAGGCTTTGAAATATTTTAGGATATTTAAAAAAAATCAAGGATTTTTCAATTGATTTCACTGATTTAAAGGGATTTCAAAGGATTTGCAATGTTTAAGGGTATTTTAAAATATCCGAAGGCATTTTCAAGAGCTTTAAAATATTTCGAGGGATTTAAAAAAGTTTCAAAGGATTTAAAATATTTTAGTAAATTTTTTATTGATTTCAGCAATTTAAATGTATTGTAAAGTATTTGAAGTATTTTAGGGTATTAAAAAAAATAAAAGGCATTTATAAGAGATTACAAAATTTGCGTAGGGTTCTACAAATTTTTGGAAGATATGGAACAATTTGATAGGATCTATAAGATTTTGAGATATTCTTAAAACATTCGAAGGGGTTTTATCAAATTTTTGAGGATTTTAATAATATATTGAGGTATTTAAAAATATCTTAAGTTATTTTAATAAATTTTCCAGGATTTCAGGAAACATTAGATTTCATGGAAATTTTGGCATATTTTCATAATATTCTAAGGTATTAAATACTAAAGATTATGAAGAATTCAAAAGATTTTAGAATATTTTAAAAGATTCTAAAGTTGTCACTTTATATTTAATCATTTGAAGAGATTTTAAATAATTTGAAAATTTTGAGGTTTTTTTTTTAATTGAACAAAAATTTCAAGAGCTTTAAAAAATGTCAAGGGTTATCAAATGATTTTAAAGAATTTTAAGTAATCTAGGGTATTTTCAGTAAATTTAAATATCTCAAAGTCATTGTAAAGGATTTTTAAAGATACAAGGGTAGTTTTTAAATTTCTAAAGAACATTCCAGGGTTTTACAAATTTTCGAAGACGTACTTTAAAAAATATTAAGGTATTTTCAACAATTTTGAAAACTTTGGAATCATTTTAGGGTATTGTATAAGCTTTTGAGGAATTTTCAATTAATTTCAGTTGTTTAATGGAATTTCAAATGATTTAAAACTATTCAAGAGATTAAGACTATTTGTAAGGATTTCTAAGGATTTGAATTCGCTAAAAAAATAGTTACGATGTTTTAGAGAATTTTGAAAGATATGGGCCGATTTTACAGATCCAGCTTTTTGATTCCAATTCACTTTAATTGTTTTGAAGTCTTGTAAAATTATCCTGAATTCGTTAAAATTCAACTGAAGTTCTAGTAAATTTCATCGAATTCTTTTTATTTATTTTTAATCATAAAGAATATAAGTCACATTATCAATGCACATTAGTCACTTTTTGGTAATTTTTGTTCAACTAATTTAGGCTCGGATATCCCTGAGAAGAATAATTTATCAATTTAACTTTGTTTCATTCTATTTATCAAAGATTCTATATTAAAAATCTTAGAAGATTAGAATTTCGGTAGGCAGGGAAAATGAAAAATCAATCAGGGAAAAGTCAGGGAATTTAGAAAATAAAGTTTTGCGGCCACCCTGAACTAGTTTTATAACTTTTAAAATTGAAAAGAAATGAGTTTATTAATTTCTTTTTATTTCAATAATAAGTACCTGACTATAAAAATATTTCAAGCTCTCGGAAGCACTGGAATCATTGGAGGTTCGATGTCTCACGAGTATCATTACTCCACGGATGTTGGTGAAGACTCTGTTCTTTCCTGTTCGCAATGTAATTATCATGTGAATGAGAATGCTGCAGAAGAATCAACTTGTCCTTCGTGTAAAAGTTCACTCGTCAAAGATAATACGATAGAGGTGAGTTATAAAAACATCCAGATTTAGAAAAATTGCTTTTTTTTAATTTCCTGATTTAAAATCATTTTTATTTTAATTTAATCTTATTTTCAATCACAGGTTGGACATACATTTCTTTTGGAAACAAAATACTCAGAACCTCTGCATGCAACTTATCACAGTGGTCACGGACATAAACCTTTATCAATGGGATGTTACGGTCTCGGAATGACTCGCTTAATAGCCGCATCAGTTGAAGTTTTATCAACGGATCAAGAACTTAGATGGCCACTTGCTCTGGCACCTTACACTGTTTGTGTAATTCCGCCAAAGGTCAGTTTCAACAGTTTTTCACATCCATTCGACTGCCGTCCATAAACTACGTTACCAAACTAAATTAATAGAATTCAATTAGGAAATTCAACTACTCTTGGCATCTTTTTCGATACTTTGTTGAAAATGCAACTATTTTTTAAAAAGTAATTATTGTTTAGTCAAAAATTCAACTTTTTGGATACAAGTTAAACTACTTTGTTAAAAATTAATTTGTTTGTTTGTTAAGATTTATGTCTTTAAATGAAAATTTAACTTCCATTTTTAGAAATTATAATTAATTAATTAATGATTATGTTGAACTCTTGTTGAAAACTCGTTTTTTTTAGAATTAATTTATTTAAATAAAAATAAAAGTATTCTTTTTTTGGTTGAAAATTGATCTTTTCTAGTTAGGAATTAATATATTATGCTAAAAAGTAATTATTTTTTTGTCAAAAATTCAGCTGTTTGGCTAAAATTTGCACTACTTTGTAAAACATTCATTGTTCTTTTTGGTTGAAGATTCATCTCTTTAGATGAAAACTTAATTATTCCGTTTTTATAAATTAATCTTCTTGCTTAAAAATCATGTTTTGGGTTGAAATTTTTTGTCGTAACTTCATTTTTTGTGAAGTTTCATAATTTTATTTAGAAATTCATCTCTTTGTTTGAAATTTAACTATTTTGTTAAAAATTCGTTTTTTTTAGAATTAATTAATTTATATAAAAATATAAGTATTCTATTTTTCATTGATATTTAATCTTTTCTAGTCAAGAATTAATGTATTCTGTTAAAAATGCAACTATTTTATAACAAGTAATATTTTTTGGATAAAAATTCAGCTGTTTGGTTAAAAGCTAAACTATTTTTTTAAAGATTCATTTTTTTGGTTGAAGATTCATCTCTTTGGATGAAAATTTAACTATTCCATTTTTAGAAATTATTCATCTTGGTTAAAAAATCATGTTTTGGGTCGAATGTTAAACTATTTTGTTCTATAATTAATTTTTGGTAAAGAATCATAATTTTAGTTGTAAATTCATCTCTTTGGTTGAAAATCTAACTATTTTGTTGAAAATTCGTTTTTTTAGAATTAATTAATTTAAATAAAATTATAAGTCTTCTATTTTGTGTTGGTAATTGATCTCTTCTAGTCAAGAATTAATGTATTTTGTTAAAAATCAACGATTTTCTTAAAAAGTATTTTTTTTCCAAAATTCAGATGCTTGTTTGAAATCAAAAAAATTTTTCCCAGATTCAACTTTTTGGATGAATATTTATTAACCCGTCTTCATAAATTATTTTTCTTGGTCAAAAATCATCTTTTGCGTTAAATGTTGAACTCTTGTGTTGAAAATTCCTTGTTTTTTTGCGAAGATTCACCATTTTGGTTAAAAAATCATCTTTTTGGTTGAAGATTGATATTTTTAATTAAAAATTTATTTTATTTAGTTTAAGATTTATGTGATTTTTTTAAAATGCACCTATTTTGTTAAAAAATTAGTTAAAGTAGGCAAAAAGCCTACATTTTTTTAAATTTATTTATTTTTTTTGAAAATTGATATTTATAATTGAAATTTATCTTTTCTAGTTAAAAATTAATGTATTTGATTGAAAATTCGTCCTTTAAACTTTCTTTCAAAGAATTACTTGTTTATTTCTTTAAAGATTCGTCATTTTAGTTCAAAAGTCATATTTCTAGGTCGAAAATATAATTATTTTGTAGAAAGTTTGTCTTCCTGGTTTGAAAATTCAAAAATTTCTTAGAAAATCAAATTGTTCGTATGAAAATGATCTTTATTGTTGAAAATTCATATATTATGTATATGTTCATAAGGACATTCAACTATTTAGCAGAACATTATTTTTTTTGTTTAAAAAATCATATTTTCAGGATGCAAATAAAACCATTTTGTAGATCATTTGTCCTTTGAAACTTTAAATTAACCAATTTGTTGAAAAATTTTGTTGTTTTAATTGGAAATTGAACGGTTTGATTGACAGTTAAACTACTCTGTTAAACATTCATTTTACTTTAGATTCTCCCTTTAGTTGAAAATTAAACTTCTTGATTATAATCCTTTTTTTGTTAAAAATTAATTTTTTGTCTGAAAATTTCACTATTCCATTTTTGGTGGATCATCTGTGCTTTATGAGTTACAATATTTAACTGTAAGGTAAAACATTCATGTATTTCGTTAAAAAGTTCTGTTTTAGTTCGAAAATTAACCTTGTTTATTTGAAATTCATCTTTTTGGTTGGCGATTTAAAGATTTGGTTAAAAATTCATATTTTTTGGTTGAATTCAACTTTTTTCTTGAATATTCGTTTTTTTTCGTTTAATTCGACCGGTCACAAATTTGTCTTTTAGTAGAAAACCTTTCTTGGTTAAAAAATCCGACTATATGGCTAAAAATGCATCTTTGAATGTTGCAAATTAAACTCTTTTGATAAAATCATCTTTATTGGCGAAAACTCAACTATTTTTGTTAAAAATTCCTCCTTATGGATAGAAAATTCATTTTTTATGGTAGAAAATTCATCTTTCTTGGTGGAAAATGAACTTTTTGTCGAAAATTCCAGTGTTTTCTTTAATTTCAATTTGGTGCCTAATGCAACTTTTCGGTTAAAAATTAATTTCTTGTTTAAAATTTAATTATTTGGTTGAAAGTTTCAATATTTTGTTAAGAATTCATCTTTTTTATTGAAAGTTCAACTATTTGGCTGCTATTGCATCTTTTTGATTAAAAATTAATTTGTTCTTGTTGTAGATTCGTCTTTTTGGGGTAAAATTCATCTCTATTGGTAGACAATCTTTTTTGTTCGAAAATTCAACTATTTGGATAATAATTCGCCCTTTTGGATTGAAAATTCATATTTCATGGTAGAAAATTAATTTTTCCTTGTTGAAAATAAACTCTTTTAATTAAAATTCAACAGTTTTCAAAAAATCTCGTCTTTATCGCTGAAAAATTAAAATATTTTGTTGAAACTTCAAATATATTGTTGAAAATTCGTTTCTTTTTCTTGAAAGTGTATTTACTTGATTGCTAATGCAATTAAAGAAATTTGAAGCATATTAAAATCAAATGCAATACGGTTTTTACTTTTATTTTATTTCAAAGAATTTATTTTCCTATTTTCGTGAAAAATTACACTTTTGAGAGAATTTTAAATTATTTTACTTTTTTGGGAGGGAGCGGGGTCAAAAATTGGTAACATGGACCAGCCCCTTAAATAAATATAATTTTGAAAAGCCTTATCAAATATTTTTTTACAGGCTGGAAGTAAAGAAGAAATAGCCTCTACCCATGTGGAAAGAATTTGTGAGATCCTCTCTCAATCAAACGTCGATTTTATCATTGACGACAGAACGAATTTGACGATCGGCAATCGTTTAGTGTACTCCCGAAAATGTGGATTTCCATTTGTGATAATAGTCGGTAAATTAGCGACAGGCTCATCTCCTTTGTTTGAATTTCACGATTTAACTAGTTCCAAACGCGAGGACGTGAGTATCGAGACATTATTTAGTTTTTTCAACAATCAGGATACGAAAAGTGCTGAGGAAATAAAAAGAGAAGCTACGATTGCTTCATAAATATTTCGAAATTATGCTAAGAATATTTAGTTAGCGAAACTAACTGAAAATCTTTTAAGTTATAATGAATTAAATTCGTTTGCGTTTTATAGAAATGATTTTGTATTTACACTGAATAGATATTTACACGAAGTATTAAATAAGATTTGTAAAATACAAGTTATATAAAAGTAGCAAATATACTTACGAGACTTACGCATCAATTCTCTTAGATTATTAAATTTAAAGATTCTCATCTACGCATTTAAATTACTACTTTAAGTATTTCATACCTTAATTATCGGGATCTCGCTCTTTACGTATTTAAGTACTAAATCCTTATACAGATGAGTAAATACAATTAATCTCTTTTTAGTTTTTTACTTAAGAGTCAAGAACTATCGTTTTAATTGAACCTTGACTCTGTGATAAGCGTTGCAAAGAAATCCTCGGAGATTCCAGATGTTTTTGAAACTCTCGGGCTGTACATTGTAGGAGGAGTCGACAGCTTTTGCCCAGATTTCTACTTCTTTCTTCTTCGGATCAACTGGCAATTCCAGACTCCACAAACTCCAGCTGTAATATCGATCTGGTTTTGCGTTTGTATCTTCTGCCACTAAATCGGCAGTGTGCCAAGTTTCACCCTGATCTGCAGTCACATCGACTCTGATTATTTTTTTGCCTCCACCTGACCAAGCGTAACCTGAAAAAAAAACAATACAAATTTCAGGGCAATTGGGATTCGCTGCACTGCAATACGCCATCTATTTTTTCAATACGGCCAAAATGTGAACTCGCGAAACCAGGTAGGATTTTTAAGGTGCATTTTAATTTGTGCTTAAGCACAATTTTTTAAATTATTATTTTGAATACTTTAAAATGACAAGTGCATGAAAAAAATTAAGATTTCTCGGAAAGTAAGTGTTACATGTGTAATTTTTATCGTACACAGCTGAAAAAAACTTTTTATATATAATCTGTTTTGTCAAAAAAATAATTACTTTAATTTATGTTTGAATACATTATAAGCTTTAAATAACTTGCCTTCACATAAAAGTTGACTTATAATAATTTTCTATCAATTTATACATGAAATATTTACTATCTAAAAAATTTAAAACTAAAAGTTAGGTCACAATCCGTATTTAATTTCTGATCGTCTATAATAATATTTGTTGCATATTTTGAACCAAATACTTTGCTATATGCATTAAATAAAAATCATTTTAGTTTATCATATGATGAAACTTATATGACTTAGTAAAATAATTATTTTCTTGGCAAAAACAGTTGTAACAGGAAATTTGTTTTTTCACAAAATACGATGGACATTCTATATGCAACACTTAGTTTTAGATAAATCTTTTTTTTCGTATTCGATTATTGTTTTAAACTAATGAAAACAATGGTAAGATTGTTTTTAAGTCTAATTCAAAATGCAACTTAAAAATGCTACCTGGTTTCACGAGTTCGCAACAGTGGTGCGCCCGAAACTTCAGATCCCAACGTACTAGGAAACCTGGAATTTCCAGGGAACTTTTATGTACTTGGAAGAACCTGGAAATGTTAAGCTTTGTCTTAAGTCTAGCAATTTTTTCGAGATTAATTTTTTTGTTAAATTGCAATAAAAAAATGAATAACAATCATTCTTCATTTCTAAAAATAGCTTTTATTGTTGTAATCAACTATTTTGTTGCAAGTTCGTTCTTTTTCGTTTGAAATCAATTTTTTAAACTGTAAATTGAACCATGCTAGGTGAATATTCCAACATTTTAGTTAACAAGTTATCTCTTTGGAAGAAAATTAATTTTTTTAACCAAAAATTTAACTATTCAATTATTACTTCAAAAATTATCTTGAAAATTGGTATTTTTTAGTTGAAATTTGAACTATTTTCGTTAAAAATTCATTTATTTTGATGAAAACTCGCATATTTTGGTAGAGAGTTAATGTTTTTGTAAAAAAATTCATCGTTTTGGTTCAAAATTCAAGTATTCGAGTAAAATATTCATCGTTTTTTGTTGAAAATTCATCTTTTTGGTTCAAAATGAAACTACTTGGGTAAAAACTCAACTCCTTTGTTGAAAATTCAGCTATTCCATTCGAAGTTTCATTATTTTAGTTAAAAGTCACCGCTTTAAGATCATTTTTGTGTGAAAAATTCATTTATTTTTAACTGGAAGTTTATCTTTCCCATTTTTCGCTGAAAATTAATTTATTTGGTTGAAAAATCTTTGTTTTTGGTAGAGGATTATTCTTCTGGTTTAAAAATTAATATTCTCTATAGAAAATTAAATCTTCTTGTTGAAGAACTAATCGTTTTGTTAGAAAATACCTCGATTTGGTAAAAAATTGAAATTTTCCGGGTAAATATTCATCATTTTAGTTGAAAACTCATCTTTCTGGTTCAAAATGAAACTACTTGGTTACAAGTACAACTCTTTTGTTGAAAATGCATCTATTCCAGTCGAAGATTCATTATTTCAGTTAAAAAGTCACCGCTTTAGGAACATTTTTTTTTGTGGAAGATTAATCTTTTTAAACAGAAAGTTTAACTTTTTCATTTTTGGTAGAAATTTTATCTTGGTTAGTTTAAAATTTAACTATTTGATTGAATATTTTTATTTTGCCGTTGAAAATTAATATATTTTGTTGAAATATCGTATTTTTTAATAGAAAATTATTCTTTTGTTTTTAATTAATTTGGTTGTCGGAGAGTTAAATCTTCTGGTTTAAATATGAATCTTTTTGTTAAAAAAATCATTGTTTCGGTCGAAAATTTAAGAATTCCAGTTAAATATTCATCGTTTTATTTAAAAAATTCATCTTTCTGGTTCAAAATGAAACTCCTTAGTTGAAAGTTCAACTCTTTTGTTAAAAATTCATGTTTTGGGTCGAAAATTGATCTTGTTTAGTTTGAAATTCTGCTATTTGGTAGAAAATGCATGTATTTTGTAAAAAAAATCGTCTGTTTGGTAGAAAATAAATCTTTTTATTTGGAAATTTAACTATATGGTTTCAAATTCACCCATCTTCTGGAAAATTTAATATTTTTACTTAAAAATTTAGGAGTTTGAAGAGGTTTAAATTGAATTTAGTGTATGTAATAACTGCATTAATTTTATCCAAATTAGCATTGCATTTTTATTATAAGAAGATCAAATAAGTATTATTTAAGTATTATAAGTATTATTTAATTATTTAATTAATCGATGGGGCGAATATATTCAGGAATATCTTGCCATATAATTTGTCAAGCTTTCTAAATTAAATATATTAATTGAATCCCGTAAAACGGTATGCATAATCCAAGTCAATTGCTTACAAAAAATGCATAATTTATGAATAACTCGGTACTGTGAAAAATTATACATGGAAAAAACTTGAGATACATGGAAAAAATATGGAATTGTCAGGGATATTTTCTAAGATTTGATTAAAACACCCTGATTTAGAATTAATTTACCTTTGACACTAATTTTTCCATTCTTGACCTCGACTTTTTCGTTCGAACTAGGAACGCAAATAGCGGAAGTAACTGGCATTTCTTGAATTGCAGGAGCCTTTGAGAAATCGACGTTTTCCCAAGTTGTGCTAGGAGAAAATCCTTTGTAGTCTCCTCGTTGCCATTGCGAGTGGCTTTCCTCTTTTGAAATTACGATTTTTCCTAGCCATTTTACGTTCCTTGCGCCAACAACTCCTGGAACAATTACTCGAACCGGATATCCGTGATCGAGAGGAATCGGACTTCCATTCATTTCATAAGCGAGGATGACATCTGCTCTGGGATCCATGGCTTTTTCTATAGGAATGCTTGCACCGTAGGGCGAACCAGATGGATCGAAATCTAAACCTTCGAACTAAAATGGAAAATCATTATCAATCTCGAGGGGTTGAACACTCAACTTTTGAATGTGCATCATATGTATTTCAAGATTCTCAATATTTCAAAAGCTTCCACAAAGATTAAAAAGATTTCTGATATTTCAAAAAAAGTCAAAGAAAGAGTGGAAAGATTTTGCTAAGATTTCTAAATAAACTCAAAAGATTTTTTAAAAATTCACATAGATTTCAAATATTTTACAAAGATTTCACAGATTTTAAACATTTCTAATCTTATAAAAGATTTCGCTGTGAAAATTTAAAAGGGTTTCAAATTTTTAAATCTTTTAGAAATATTTCACAAAGACATCAAGGATTTCGATCATTTTTACAAAGATTTCAATGATTTAAAAATATTGTAGAAGATTATGAGTAGATTTCAGATATTTAACAAAAATTTTGAATATTTAAAAAAAAATTCGTAAAGATTTAAAAATGTTTCGCAGCATTTAAAGTATTTTGTAGATTTAAAAAGAATTAAACCGATTTTAAAGATATCACAAAGTTTCCCAAAATTCCAAAACATTTCGAAAGAGTTCAACGATTTCAAATTTCACCAGCTTCCAAAGATTTCATAAAAATTCAAAGATTTCGAAAGATTTCAAATATTTCCGAAATACTTCACAAAGATTTCAAATATAGCACAAATCTTTCTAAGTTTTTAAAAGATATGAAAATCTTTTGAAAAGTTTTAGAAGATTTCAAAGATTTGAAGAACACTTCTCCTAGATTTCAAATAATCTCACACAGATTTCAAACATTTTACCAAGATTTTAAAGATTCCACAAATATATAACATTATTTCAAAGTGCTTCAGGAAGGAGTTGTATTGACCCTCAGTTGAAATAATAAGTGGATGTTGATGGTGAAAATTGGCTTTAGGGTCACAAAAAATTTGCAATCAATTTAACATTGAATCAGACGTTTCGGCCTCGATTATGGGCCCTCATCAGTGATTTATTTCTTAAAAGAGAATAAGAGCAGAGAACTTTTACTGCCTTAAGACGACAAAACAGACTGTTTTGTCGTCTCAGAGCAGTAAAAGTTCTTTTTGAAAATGTTCAGTGTTCTCTTTGGTATTTTTTAAAAGTGTTGAATGCTGTTATTCTCTTTTAAGAAATAAATCACTGATGAGGGCCCATAATCGATGCCGAAACGTCTGATTCAATGTTAAATTGATTTCAAATTTTTTGTGACCCTAAAGCCAATTTTCACCATCAACATCCACTTATTATTTCAAAGGTTTTAAAAGATTTCGTAAAGATTCGAAATATTTTTGAAGATTTCAAAACATTTCAATATATTTGAAAGATTTCCTGAAAATTTCAAAAATAACACGAAGTTTAAAAAAAGTTGAAAAAATTTCAAAGATTTAAACTTTCAGAAGGTTCTAAAGATTTCTAAAGACTTTAAAGATTTTGCAAACACTTAAAAAGATGTAAAAGATTTCGAAAAATTTAAAAGATTTAAAATTATTTAAAATTCACAAGATTTCAAAAAATTTAAAGATTGTAGAAATATTTCGCAAAGATTCAAAAATATTTCAAAAAATTTCAGCAGATTTAAAAGAATTTGCAAAGGTTCAAAAGATTTCAATATATTTCACATAGATTTCGAAAAATTTCACAAAGATTTCAAACATTTTACCAAGCTTTCAATGATTACACAAAGATGCCACATAGATTTTACAGATTTCTACAGATCTCTAATATTTCAAGAGAATCACAAAGATTTGAAAGATTCCGATATGATTTTAAAATATTTTAAGTATTTAGAGATTTAGGAATATTTAAAAGATACCAACAGATTTAATAAATTTAAAAATATTTCAAAATATTTCAAAATTAAAAGATTTAAATATTTAAAAGAAGTAATATTTCATAAATATTTTAAGGATTCCAAAATATTTCAAAATATTATATATTTACTATATAAATTTTCTATATAACACTATGTTTTGCAAAGATTCCTAAGATTTCGTACGATTCTGAAAGATTTAAGGTTTCACATTATTTCAAATTTCAGAAGATGTCAAAGATTTAAAAACCTAAAAAAGATTTTGAAATATTTCAGAAATTTTCAGATCTCAAAAGTTAAAAAAATCTTTCACATAGATTTCGAAAGATATAAAACATTTTACAAAAAATTCAGACATTTTAAATCACGGCCCTAAAGATTTCAAAGATTTTTTAATATTTCAAAAGGGTTTCACAAAAATTTCAAAAGATTACGAAAGAAGTAAAAGATTTTTAATTATTTCAAATTTCAGAAGATTTAAAAAATTTCAGTAATATTTCATAAATATTTTAAGGATTCTAAAATATCTCCAAACACTTTAAAAATGTTGCGTAGCTTTCAAAGATTTCATACAATTTCGAAAGATTTTAAATTATTTCAAACAGAAGATTTCAAAGATTTAAAAAATTTCAGTTATAAATATTTCACATATGTTTCATAGATTTAAAAAGATATGAATATATTTCAAAAAATTTTCAGAAGATTTAGAAGGTTTAAAAAATATTTCACAAAGATTTCGAAAGATTTTGCAACAATTTCACAAACATTTCAAATTTTTTCACAAGATTTTCCAAATATTTCACACAGATTTCAAAGATTTCACAAAGACTTCGAAGATTTCGACAGATTTAAGACATTAAAAAGATTTCACAAAGATCTGAAAGATTTCACGAAGCTTGGTATACCACATTTCTATACCAATCTTTATTTTCAAATTAAGTATTGTTTTTTTATTCTGTATTTCTTGTATAGAGACTTACCTGGACGTGATTGTATTTTTCTTCATTGACTCCTAGAGATTTTAAAACATCGCAGAGTCTCGCACCAGACCAAGTTGCGTTTCCAACCGCACCTACACTCCAACTTAATCCTTTTAAACTTTTTTCCTGGAAAACACAAACATAATAAATCCTTTTTTTAGAAAACAATGTCGTCTATTTCTGAAAAAATCTTAAATATTGCAAGCGCAAAGTTTAAGTTTCAAAATTTAGATAAAAATACCTCTGCCATTTCTGATCTTCGATTGCCTCCGCACATTATGGCACTCGTTACTGTGTGCTTAGGATATTTCTTCAAATCGTTCAACTTCCAGGTCTTTTTCGTGTCTTCTTCAATTGCCAATTCCAGCGCGTAATCTTTTATATCGATTTCAGGAACTGGCAGATGATTTCTCACGTAAAATAGTTCTCTGCGGAAAAGTAAGATTCATATAAATCAGTAAATCGCGGAATTGAAATATAATGTTTTTATTAAATAAAATAATAATCTAACTATGAAATTTTTGGAAATTTAAAAAAAACAAGAATCTGACGATCAAAAAAATGCAGTTGGTAAAAGGGGTAACAGATGGTAGCAAAGATACAGTTTAATAATAAATTAATAAGTTTAGGAATTATTTTCGTATTTCAGACTTCAAATTCTTTACCCTTTTCCCATCTTTCCCCTTTTTAAAACGAATTCTTCTTTTCTCCCCTTTTTCCTCCTTCGTTGAAAACTAATATTTTTTATTCAAAAATTCAACTACTTGGCTGAAAGTTGAACTACTTTGTTATAAATTATTTTTTTTGGTTGAGGATTCATCTGTTTGGTTCAAAATTTAACTATTCTAATGAAAATTCGTTTCATTTTTGGTTTAAAAAATTAATTTATAGTTAGAAACTCAGCTATGTGATTTCATATTTATTTTTTTTTTTTTTTGAGAATTCAATTACATTATTGAAAATTCTCCTTTTCTGGTAGTAAATTGATTTTCTAGGTTAAAGGTTGAACTGCTTTAGTTAGTTAGTTATATGACGGGCGAGGAGCCCCAAAAAGTGGAGCCCCTTTGGCGCTCAAGCTATAAAGCCTATTGTGCCACACACTTAACCATCGCTGTCAGTAGTTGATCCCAGACCTCTTGATGAAGCCTAGTATGTCAACCACCGAGAACATTAAAGCTTTCTCAGGTTCCATGAAATAGGACACAAGGATCTGACGCCTGAACCTCGCCAACGCCGGGCACTGGCATAGTACATGTAAAGATGATTCATCATCTCTGCCGCATCCTCTGAACTCTGTCAAGAGGTGCATCTTGTACAAATGTTAGTTCAAGTGGTTATGCCCAGTGAGCATCTGAACCACTGTCCTTACGTCTTTCTTTGGCAAAATCAAGATTTCCGTGGCTCTGACAATTCTGTACTTATAGCCCAGTATGGACTTCGCCTGTCGGCAACCCCGGGCTTGCCCCCAGTATTCTCGATGCTTTGTGCGGGTCCGGCTTTTGATGGCAAGACAGATGCAGCAAGACGCTAGTCCCAGTACTGGCTCTGGTCCTATGTATTCACTTGCCGCACCGCATCTTGCCAGCTGGTCCGTATTCTCGTTGCCCTTAATCCCTGTGTGACCAGGGACCCATATGAGAGCCACTATTTTTTCTGCAAGTTGGTACAATGCCTTTTTGCATTCCAAAACCAGTTCTGATGTTATATTTGGTTTTCCTACAGCAGTTAGTGTCGCTTGGCTGTCCGAACAAATCATAATACGTCTTCCAGCAGCGTTCCACCACTTGCCTCCTCTTCGCTCTATCACAGATTCCTGCTCCTAACCCTTCCTCTCCCCTGGAGCCATACGTATACCAGATTTCCCCTAGGAGAAGAGGGTTACCATTTCCTTTCCACGCATCCCTGCTTGGAATGCAGACGCGGAAAGCCCTAGTAAAGTTGAAGCGTTTTGTTATTCTCTCTTGCCTCATCTCAAGAATCGGCAGTAAGCTGATGTCACTCGGGAGCCTAGTGTGTCTAGTCACTCGAGCCCATCTGTTTACTCTCGCCAAGCGGTCCATCGCGTGTGCCGCTTTTGCAGTTATTGCGAGGTGTAGGGGGTTTTCACAGAGCATGAAACCTATCGTCAGTGGGCATAGTACTCATTGCTCCCGTTAAACCCCTAAACGCTAGCGTTTGTAGTCGTCGCAGCATGTCCTGCATCGTTTTAAGTTTTGCCCGTGGCCACCAGACCACGGCTGCATGAAAAAGCAGAGCCATGCAAGCATTTAAGATCCTTCTCCCGACGTCAATCCAAAAGCTCTCCTACGCATCCAAAAAGTCATGTCGAATTTTCTTCCTTGGGTCTTCAGGTGCTTTGCCCATTTCAGTTTGCTTTCTATGACTACTCTCAGATATTTAACAGAGTCTGAAAATGTCAGCCTCTCACCACAAAAAACAGGAGCGTCAGCTTTCGGCATCTTGTAATTCCTCGTAAAGTGACCATACTGGTCTTTCCCGAGTTTATTGCAAGCTCTGAGTTATCACAACAGAGCTCCACGATGCGCAGCGCCCACCTTTTAAAGCCCATCAAAGTTTCTAGATGAGCCCCCCTAATTAGGATTACAAAGTCAGCTGCGTATCCCTGAGTATAATACCCCTCTTTATTAACCCTACGAAGGAGAGCATCCACCATAGGAGGGGCGACAGGACACCCTGTGTCCACCCTGTGGACACCCCCATCGCGCTACTACTTTAACTAGGCCTTCACACCATCTGGTTTCGAGTCTTCTTCGGCGTAGCACACCACACCTCAAAGACTCTCGACAAATGATCTCTGGAGGAGTATTACTGAAGGCACCCTCTATATTCAAAAATGTACCCACATCATATCCCTTATGCTCCAGATGCTGTTCCAATTTTGCTACAACAGTATGGAGTACCGTGTCTACCGAGCAGTCTGCCTGATAAGCATGCTGCCCTCTCTGCAGCGGTGAGGTCAAAAGTACCTCATCCTCATGATGTACATCTCGACTCGTCTCTCCAAAGTCTTCAGAATAAAAGACGTTAGGCTGATCGGTCTGAAATCTTTTTCAGCAGTGTAGCCCTCCTTCACAGGTTGGGGAATAAAGGCCACTCTACCGTCCTTCCATGCCGATGGCACATGCTTTAGAGTGATGCTTTCCCTAAATAACTTCGTCAGTGGAGGAATGAAAAATTCCAGGCCCTTTTGTAAAAGCGCTGGGTAGATGTCATCCGCCCCTGGTGATTTAAAAGGTCCGAAGGACCCCAAAGCCCATTCCACCCTTTAGCTGTCGACAACCTTTGAGGCGAAATTCCAAAAGGCCCTCCTCAACTCTTGGCCCCAGTCTTCCTCCTCTAGGTCAGTTTGGATTCGCTGAATCAGATTCAGATTCTGATTCAGATTTATAGTTTAAAATTTAACCATTTTTTTGAAAAATCGTTAAAAATTACTCTTTTTTGTTTAATTTAACTGATTTAAAAATCATTTGTTCAACTATTCAACTATTTTGTTTAAAGTACACTTATTTTGTTGAAAATTCGTCTTTTGGTAAAAAATTAATTTTCTTGGATGAAAATTCGTCTTTGCAGATTAAAAATGTAGCTATTTGGTTAAAAATTCAACTATTTTTTTTGTTTAATTAAAAATCGGTCCTTATTCCCCATAAATTAAAATGTAATTTTGTATCGCAGAAAAGTAATCTTACTTGGTTGAAAATTAACTTCTTTGTTGAAAATTCAACTGACTTCTAAAAAATTCGTCTTTTTGGCTTGGAAATTCAACTGTTTGATTGAAGATACCAATGCTTTTTTTAAAATTCGACCATTTGGTTCAAAATACATCTTTTTAGGTTTAAAATTCAACTATTTGGTTGAAAAATCAACTGCTAGGTTGAAAGTTCAACTCTTTTGTTGAAAGTTCAATTACTTTATTAAAAAATCGTCTTTTCGAATTTAAAATATATCTTATATTATAGAAAATTCATCTTTCAGGGTTTAAAATTATATTGTTAAAATTTTGTTGAAAATTCATCTCTTTTGCTTCAAAGTTTAATTTTTTTGATGTAATGCAACTTTTTAGTTAATAACTAATCCTTTTTCTTGAAAATTCGTCTTTTTGAGTTGAAAAATCATCTCTTCCGGTAGAAAGTCTTTTTTGGCTGAAAATTTTACTGTGTTGTTGAAAATTTAATATATTTCAATATGAAATTTTACTAATTTAATTTTTTCATATTTACATTAATTTCATTTAAAATGCTATTCTTTTATTTTCGCGAAAAATCATCTTATTCCCCCTGTTTTGGGATAATTTTTTGCTGAAAAGTCTGATATTTCAATATTTCTAATTAATCTTGATTCATTGCCGAAACTTATAAATCCGCCTCTTATTCTAAATTTAATTCTGCAAAATTTAAAAAGATCATTATCGAAACTCACGCAGGCGTGATGAAACTCTCAATCAACAAAGCAGCAGGAGGTTCAGCACAAAATGGTTTATGACCATTAATTTTGAGGGCTTTGTGCCGTTTAGGTTCCTTAGCATAAGGATTATCTGAATTATCTTGATCAGAACTAACATCATCGGTTGAAAGATTTCCAATTCTCATAGATTCGAGCAAGTGGTAAATGTCGTCTTGATGATGATTCGCAAATATATTCCAAAACGGTTCAATCGAGCTGCCAGCAGCCATAATTATTTTCTTGGGGCCACCAGGATGCTTTTCGACAAAATCTGTTATGTCATAGACTCCTTCCTTATAGGAGATCCAAATTCCGGATTCCTTATTATCATGCTTTCCAACTTCTTCGGCAGAAAAAGTTCGCAAATCGCTCCTTCGAGTTCCACATACTTGTCTTTCTGGCTCGAAGGCATGTACTTCTTTAAATGCTAAATGGTTGTATAAATAATAGACGCCTAGAGCTGATGTAATTGCGCCGCAGACAAGGTATCTTTCAAAGTTTTTTCCGTTTTCAGAACTTTTGCCGAAAGGTTCTTGATTTTCGTGGAATGCAGAGTTGTGACTTGCAATTCGTCTAAAACCTTCTACAAGGTTTTTTAGTGAACTGTAAGGTCAGAGAAAACAGATTATTTATAAGTATTTTTTGTACACAAAAATCAGTTTAAAACGAATTTCAGAAAACTATAAAGTATGTAAATTAGTGCTGTTCTTATAATGAAGTTATTAGAGTAAGGGTGACGGAAAAACTTTATTTTCAAAATACCCCGACTTTACCTAGATTCATTTTTCATTTTTCCTGACCGTTAGTATTTAAAGGCCAAAATTATAATCTTTGAACATTTTTTAATAAAGGAAAATTTATAAACTGAATAAAATAATTTAAAATTTATTATTTTCAGGCTTGCCAACGCCTAATTTAATAGGCAAAAGTGACTCATTTATAACCCAAAATGTGACTAATGTTCTTTTAAATTTAAAAGGATAAATGCACAAGACTTTAATTAAATTAAATTTAAATTTAAAAGACTTGAAATGAATTGGAAAGAATTAAAAAAATGGAGTGAATTTAATAATAATAATACTAATAATAATAATAATACGTAATCTTCAAGAACTTTAAAAAGTTTAAAGGAATTATAAATGATGTAAAAATATTTGAATGTTCTTGTATTTAGAATCTATAAGGTTCAGAATATATTAAAAGATTCCAAGGGCTTTTATGTAGTTTCTGACGATTTAAATTATTTTTAGGGATTTTAAAAGGTCTTGAGATACTTTAGTAAATTATTTGAAAAATGTATTAAAAAACTGAGGGAAATTTTTATAAGCGGAATAAAACATTTTTTAATTAATTATTCTCTGGGTTAACATAGCCTAATTTACTTGACAAAAGTGGAAAAGGGACTAATTCTCAACAAAAAATGTGACTAATATTCTTTTGAAATTAAAAGAAAAAGAAAGCGAGGAAATTTATAAGGATTCCAGGTTAATTTTAGCGAATTAGGGAGAAACTTATAAGACTTCAAAAAAATTAAAATAAAAATCCAAAAAAATCGAAATAAATTGGGAATAATTTAAAAAATTGGAAAAAAATCAAGGAATGGAATTAAAAAGATTTCAAGATAATTTAAAGAGAAATCTGTACGAATTACAAATTAATTCAAATGAACTGCAGAACTATTTTGAAATCTTTTGACATCCCGTGAAATTTTTCACTTCTTGTGAATAAATTCTTTGAAATCCATTATAATATTAAAAAATCCCGTGAAATTCTATCAAATCTGATATTTCCTGCAATGTTTGAAAATTCATTAAAATACCTTAAAATCTTCTAAAATGTTTCAAATATTTTGAAATCCTTTCAGACATTTTGAAATCCTTTCAAATTATTGAAATCAATTAAAAACCCCTTGAAATATGTTTAAATTCCCTTACAAATTTTTTATTCTTTAAAAAGGTTTGAAATTCTTTAGAACCTTTTTTAAAGCTCTTGAAAATATCTTTGAATCTTTTAGGCAACACTCAAATATTTCAAATACTTTAAAATCTTTCGAATTTCCTTGAAAATGGTTTATCTCTGAAAAATGACTTGGAATTTTTTTAAATTTCCTAAAATCATTAAAATCCTTTAGAATCACTTCAAATATTTGGAATCGGTTAAAAATACGGTAAGATAGTTCAAACCCTCTACAATTTTATTAAATACTTTCAAACTATTAAAATAAATTGAGAATTCCTTAGTTTTTTTAAATGTCATAAAATGTTTGGAATTCTTTAAAATCTTTAGCAATGCCTTGAAATATTTAACAATAATTGTTATTGAAATCAATTGAAAATTTATTTAAAATATTTTAAAATATCTTGAAACATCTTAAAGCTCTTGAAAATACCGTCGAATATATTAAAAAACCTTACAAGATTTCAACTCATTTAAAATTCCATTACGCTACTAAATCTAATTAAAAATTCTATGAAATATTTTCAACAATCCTAAAATATTTTAAAAACCTTTAGAATATTTTGAAACCCCTTGAAATTTTAAAAAATACCCTAAAATCTTTGAAATCCTGTCAAATGAATTCAAATGATTAAAATCTATTTAAAATACCCTAAGATATTTAATGTCTTTTGAAATTCCTTGAAGTTGTTTAAACCTCTTTGAAAATTCTTGGACGTTTCAAAAATACTGCAAGATATTTCTATCTATACTATAAAATATTTCCCGGAATTATTGTAAACAGTCTAAAATCTTTGAAGACCTATGGAAAGTTGGAAACCCTTCAAATTATTGATACCAAGAATTCCTTGGAATCTTTTACAATATCATAAAATCTTTAATATTCTTTTAAATCTTTGGGAACACTTAAAAATATTTGAAAATATTTGTAATCGTTCAATTCTTGGAAATATATTCTTTGGAATCCATCAAAATATTAGAAAATCCCTTAAGATCATTGAAATCGCCAGAAACCACATAAAATCTCTTGGGATATTTTAAAATTTTCTAAAATCTTATAGATTCTCTAGTAAATTCTTTAAAGCATATGAAATTTTTTTAAATCCTTTAAAATCATTCAGATACTTTGAAATTTTTGAAAAATCTTGAAAATTTGCAAAGCTCTCGAAATTTTCTAAAATATAACATAATCTTTAAAATATTTGGAAACACTTTGAAATGCATACTTAAAAACCTTTGCAATCCTACGAAATCTGAAAATTGATTAAAACTTTTTAAAGCTCTTTAAGATTACTTGGACTTTTAGAAATACCATAAAGTCATTTAAAATCCATTCAAATGATGGAAATCGTCTTTTTAGGTTGAAAATTCAAGTCTTTGGTTGCTAGGAGGACTTCTTTATTAAAATTTTATTTTTTGCTTGGAGGTTTACAATTTTAGTTAACAATTTAACTGTTCATATAAATAACAACTTTTTGGTTGAAAACTAATATTTTTCTGTTGAAAGTTCAAATGATTTGTAGGAAATTCCTCATGTGGGCTTCATAACTAAAAAGGTTGGTAGAAATTTTAACTATTCGGTCGCAAATTATTTTTTAAATTTATTTATGCTATTTTTAGTTAAAAAGTGATATTTTTTAGGCTAAAAATTGAACTATGTGTTTAAACATTAAGCTTTTTTGGTAAAAATTAATATTCCTAGTTTAAAGTTCAACTTTTTAGTTAAAAATGTATGCATATGGTTGAAAATTCGTCTTTTTTTTAGAAAATAAATTTTTTTGTCTGAAAAATGCAACCTTTTCATTGAAAATTAATATGTTTTAGTTAAAGATTTAATTATATTCCTGAAAATTTGTATTTTTTGGTTAACTCATATTGCGTTTTATTTAAAATTCACATGTTTTTTCTTGAAATAACAACTATTATATTTTTTTATAACTTTCTTTGATATTCATTTTTTTTGGTAAAGATGCATAATTTTAGAAGAAAATTCATCTCTTAAGTTGAAATTTCAACAATTTTGTTTAAGATTAACTTTTTGGAAGTAAAAATTCGTTATTTTTAACTATAAATTTTACTATTTCGTTGAAAATTCAGCACTTTTGTATAGAAAATTCGTCTTTTTGGCTTGGAACTTCAACAATCAGATAGACAATTTAACTGTGATAGAAAATTTAACTGCCTTGTAGACTATTCCTTTTTTTATTTAAAATTAATCTTTTAATGTGAAAATTGGACTATTCCATTTTTTGTTAGATTGAATTTTTAGTTTAAAAATTCAAATGTTTGTCTCAAAATTTCTATACTTTGTTCAAAATTCTTCTTTTTTAGTAGAAAATTAATCTTTTTGGTTAAAAATTTATCTATTTGGTTTAAAATTCAAGTAATTTGTTAAAATTTCGTCTTTTTTCTTAAAAAGATCTTCTGGTTGAAAATGCAACTATTTAGTAAAAAATTTACGTATTTTGTCGAGCATTCGTATTTTTTAGTAGAAAAATTAATCTTAATTTGTGATATAACACAACTTTACAACATTCCTAATTTAGAATTAATTCAAAATATGAATAATAATTCAACTCCCATAAACACGTTCATTTTGCACAGTTTCTCATAATGTTTTTTTTTCGATTTGAGAAGGTCAATAAACATAAACACAACTGTTTGCAATAATCCACAAGATTTGTAGTTTTTTTATTTATAAATTGTGCAATTTGCACTATTTTGAATTGATGAATGAATGACAGTTTGAAAAATAAGAAATAAAGTAACGATTTAAATAACGAAATTCAATTTATTTTGAACACTACCGGCATTACCGTTTAAAAACAATGAACACTGGAAAGAAATGATTAGAACAGAATATATGAAAGTCAATATAAAATTAATAAGTAATTACATACCTTTGACTGGGACAGATAATTCTCAGAGGTCGATACATTATGAAGAAAATGTACTAGTTAACTCAATTTATTTATTTAAATATCAAAATCATTGATACTGCATTGAAAAAATTTTGAAGCGGTAAATAACGTTTTAGTTAAACGCGTAGATTACTTTATTTTTAACAGATGACGTGGAGTTTTTTTCTGCGCATGAACATGAAAAAAAGTATAATTTCGTAGTTTAGAGATAACAGCACTCACGATAAGATCCAAAGTCATTACCATTAAATTTTTCGTATAGCATCTTCAAATGATTTGGAAATTAGTTTATAACGTTCTTATGAGTTTATTTAAGCGAACTCTGATGTTTCGGTTGTGAACTAACAAGATAAATAGTAAATAAATTAACTGCCGATTATCAGAAGCCATTGTAAACGTACCACCTAATTATTTTTAATACGTTTTTTAATGTAGATGTAAAAATCTAGAAAAAAAGAAAATAATGTTTTTGATTTTGTGTATTATAAATCGCAAGAATTGACACTATTGACACTTCATAAAATAGCTGATTATTTTGTCCACAGACGAACATAACCTTGTTTTATACCAGATAATTACAGCAGGAGCCAATCAAATTTCGCGATTTGCGCCAGGGCCTAACGCAAATAATAATAATTTAAATAATTATTGGCGCGAAATTGCATTTTCTAAGGTTTCTTCCAAAATCATACTATCTCAGTTGCTCGCTTTTTTCACATTGACTTCTTTAATCGATTTTTTAAATCAATTTTTTAAATCAATTTTATTTCTTCAAATAATAAATTTCGCAGAGTGAAATAAAGAAGTCGGGCCTAGAATCGTTCTGCTGGGATTAATCCTGAGCACCGTATTTGAATTATGTCAACCCACAGTAAATAATATTTGCCGGGGGTTACATAAATAAATGCATGGCAACATATTCAAGAGGCAGATGATTCTGTGACAAGGTTTTCCTGCCTGTCTGATTTTAAATGGATTAAAACGGACAATTTATTTTTATTTCCTTCGAATTTTACGCTATCTAACTGCGTTGATAATTACCGGTTGACTCTGTATTTAAGGTTAACTCGCGTGAAATGTTTCGCTCGTTTTGCTGCTTTTGTTGATTATAATTGAATTTGTAATGATTTATTTGGTCATCGTAATCTTAATAAACTACTATCTTTATTTTGCCCATCTTCCAGGCGACATAGTCGTGACCACTAAACAATGACGTTTTTTAAATCAGCTGATTATTTTGTCAACAGACAAACATAACCTAGCTTTATACCACGTGATTATAACAAGAGCCAATCAAATTCTGCGATAGGAGAGCCACCTTCCGTAGTGACACGACTGCAAATAATAATTTTTCAATCCTATTGATATTAATGGCCACTTTTTACGTGTTTTCGACACCCAGGAAGTAGTTGTAATCGCAGTAAAGTTATTTTTCAAATATTTACTCTTTTGTAAGTAAAAATATATTGAATGAAACAAAAAGAATAGTAATCGTGTCAATAATGTGATTTGGTATTCATCAAACTTTTCTTTATAAAAAATTGGAGTCTTGGTTAAAGTGATTTTGGTAAGTATATTACAATGTTTATTTACCTTTAACCGGTGTAAATACACATTTGTCGCAATTAATTCATTTTTTCTAAGACATCTATTGTTTTTTAGTTTCACTTCAAATGTACCAGATTTTCATTCATCCAACTTAGCAATAAAAATTTGGCAATTTTGATTTAGATTTGAGGTTAGATTAACTTTCCAATTGCTCCAAAAAGTATAGAGCGAATGGAATAAATTTTATTATTTTTGGTTTATTGTACTTTCAAAGGTAATCGATTTTTTTTATACATATTCATAAAGTTTTTATTACAAATAGAAGAACCTTCATTACATTTTTAGCCTTTTAAAGATTTTTAAAGATTTTGGAAATTCCAGGTTGGAAATGCCAGAGCCGGAATTTCCATATGCATTCTTTTTTATTTTCAGCTTCAGTTTGATATTGAATATTACTAAAACTTAATGAAAACCAATTTTTACTTATTAAAAATTTTACTTTTATATTTAAAACTCAAGAAAACGGATCAAAAAATGGTTTTTGTTTGGGGTACAAAATATTTTTTGCTGCAAAATATAATTGGGGTTTGTTAGTTTTTTAATTAGAATATTCACATTATTCCGCAATTTCATATTATTCTTTTCATTTTAGATTGATCAAATGATCTAAATAAAGTGTAAAAATGGCAATGGCAATGCGAAAGCGAAGTGGCTCAGGATCCAAACGCCAACACAAAGGAAAGTTGGTCCCAATTTATGAAAGTTTCTTTAAAGGGGAAGATTTAACATCCGCTCATCCAAATTTTTGGAATGAATTATTTCTTATCAAGCCGATGGTTCGTACTTTGATTCTATTAATTTTATTATAATATTTTACTTAGTAGGGTGTTCCAAAAGTTCATTGGTATTATTTCATCATTTCATTTTATTTTATTATTATTTCTCTCGAATTTTCATGCATATCACGTGCAAATTTCCTCGAATCCACACAAAAAATGTATGCTTTAAAAAAATTATATTTTAAGATTTGGCATAAGAAAAAAAAACCTTTTTATAAATTTTATTCGGAACCGTCAATATTAGGTGTATTTAGTTGACACTCAAAATTTTTCTCCACAATTAGATATAGAATACAAATTAATAATTTTTTTTTCATGCCCCCCCCCCCCCCCCCCCACATAAGTCTATTTTATATGATCCCGAAAAACCTCACGAGTGAAATATTAGATTTTGTGAGTTTTTAGTGCTCTTTTTTCATTATTTTGCGTTTTTTTTTAATTTAGAATTCTAATTCTCAAAAAATGCTTGCAGCAGGCATTAAGCCTGGGTTTTCCGGACACGTATTTCTCGAATTGCTCAAAACATTGTTTTTTCAGAGATTTTTTCGAAATTGACAGGATTTGTTTAATGCAGTATTTTTTTAACGCAGGAGCTTTTATTCTTTCATTCAATCCAAAAAATAATAAATGAAGAAAAAAATGACGGCAGTTTTTCTAAAATTCTTGAAAATGGATTTTCTTCAAATCCATGCTTTAATAATAATTATTTTTTACTACTTATAAATAAAAATTGTTTCTTATTCATAAAGTATTACTTTATATTAATAATTAGATGTTTAAACGTATTATTTCAACCATTTACTTGTTTTTAGCAATTTTCTCTTTAGAATAGAGCCAGAACTTGGCTATCTTTTCCGAATTTGAAATTTTCAACTTTTAACTGAGAACTAGGTTATAATAAATAAAATATAACAAAAATAATTGTTATTAATAACAATATTCTCTTAGAATACTGCTGCGAAGTTGAATTTTGTTATAAAATTTTCCACTTTTCGACCACTTTTCAATTATAGTGAGGTAATAATTAATTCAAGTAGACAAACATAATTGTTGAAACAATTTATTATTATTTTGAATAATATTCTATTTTAATAATTCTAGAAAGTCGGATTTTTTTCTGGAAAATCCCACTTTTCTCTTTTTTTCACTTAGCGAGGTATTAATGAATGCAAGTTAAGAAATATAATTGTTTATACAAATTATTATTTGTTTATAACTATCTTCTGTTCGGTTATGTTCAAAACATGTGCTGTTTTTTCTGAAAGTCTTTGTTTTAGCTTTTTAGGTATGAACAAATCAGAAATGAACATTAGAGAAAATCATTTTTTAACAGTCATTTTCTTCTTTTGTGATTATATATTTGTGAAATAAAATAGATATGTGAAATATGCTTAAAACTTTCTATATGGATACTGAGAACCTTTTTGTTTAAACTAATATTATTATTTATTACTTGCTCCTAACTAAACAATCAAAGAATAGCTGAAAATTCTAGCGAAGCCCGCACCTTTCTAGCATTACTCTAAAAGAAAATAGTTATAAATAATAATTATTTGTTTAAACAAATATTTTTATTTAATTGTAATAATTACTACCTCAGTTTAAGAGAAAAGTGAACAAACAGTTGTTCACTTTTTGTCCACTTTTCAATTAGAGAGAGATAAAAATTAATTCATGTTAACAAGCATAATCGTTTAAAAAATGTATTACTGTTTTTAATAATATTCTCTTAGAGTAATATTCTCACAGAAGATTGATGTAAAATTACTTCGCGGAGGCCACATTTCTGAATAATAACATAAAGGTCACATTGTGTCCTATTTCTGATATTTCGTCGTAAACAGTTTTCTGGACATACCTTAAAGTCTCTTCCTTATGATCCACTAATTTTATTTTTTTTACATATAATTTAGCATGATGAACAAATTTGAATAAAAATGACCTCAACGGGTTATACAATTTAGAAACCGTAAAGGTTTAAACAATTTATTATTATTTATCACTATCATCTCTTTGATAATTTCTAGAAAGTTGAGGTTTTTCATAATTTTTTAATTTTGCTTTGGCTTTTTATTTATGAACAAATAATAAATAAAAGTAAGAGAGAATCATTTTTTATACAATATATTTCTTTTTTGTGGATATATTTTTCAGAAATAAAACATATATTTATTATTTGTTCCCAAATAAAAGGTCAAAGAAAGACTGAAAATTTCAGAAAAACCCGTAACTTTCTAGCATTACTATAGGAGAAGTAAGTTATAAAGAATTACGGTTTTCTTGAACACTTGTGTTTGCTAAGTTGCAATAATTATTACTTCGCTCTAAGTGAAGTGGACAAAAAGTTGAATATTTCGGTAAAACCCGTAACTTTTTAGCATTACTTAAAGATAATATTATTAAAAATAATAATAAATTGTTTAAATAATTATGTTTGTTAACTAGATTTAATAATTACCTTACTCTAATTGAAAAATGTACATGAAGTGGAAAATTTTAAAAAACGTCAACTTTCCAGCATTCTTCTAAAAGAATATTGTTAATAATAATAATAATAAATAGTTTAAACAATTATTTTCGTTATATTTAATTTATCCTTCGTCGTTCTAACCAAAAATTTGAAAACAAGTTGGAAAATTCGGCAAAACCGCGACTCTCTAATTCTATGCTAAGAGAAAAATGCAAGCAAAATTTTTATTAATAATCCAGCTTTTTCGATTTTTTGGGATTGAAAATTTAACTTTAAAAAAATCTTCTTCTTGGCGTCTTCAGAATTTAAATATCTGGTTGAAAATGCAATTCGTTTTGGCTAAAGATTAATCTGTTTTGTTTAAGAATTCAACCAGTTGGTTGAAATTCAATCTTTGTAGATTACATGTTAAACAATGTGTTTAAAAAATTAAATAATATTTTCTTGAAAATTCAACTGTTTTGAAGAACATTGATTTTTTTTGGTAGAAAAGTTCTGGGTTATAAATGCAGCTATTTGTTTAAAAATTCAATTGTTTGTGCTTGAAGTTTAATTCTTTTTTTATTGAAAATTCAACCATTTAGTTGAAAATTCCTCATTGTAATTTGGAAATTCAACCCTTTGGTTAAAAGTTTAACTATTTTCTTCAGAATTGGACTCTTTGGTTCGAAAGATAAACAATTTGGTTGTAAATTAAACTAGACAAAATTTTAAAAAGCGCGACGTAGTTTTTGAACGGCCCCATGTACTTCATATATTCTAAAATGTATATTTTATTACTTCTATATTATCTAGGTTTCACATATCGAAAACGAGATTTTGCACATGACAGCAGAGCAGTTGAATGCGAGTAGAGAAAATTTGAATTCTTTAGTATGTCACTGTGTGGATGCTTTAGTTGACGAACATCCCTTTAGAGTTGTCTATGCTCTTCAAACTTTAGCAGCAGTCATTCAGTCAATGTATAAAAAAGCTAGTCAAAGTGATTTCGGCTTCAATTTGATAGATATTCTAGTTGGATTTGATTCAGCCGAACAAAGAATGACAACGCTAATGCAGCATTGCAATAATTTTCTCACTGGTAATTTCCATTTTCAAATTTCTTTCTCCCACCAAGTTTGAATCCAAAATACTCTAATTTAAATGTGTGTCTGTTTTTTTTAAATTTTAGGCGAATATCCTGATAGTTTGAAGGCACTCTGCTTAAAACTTTTGTTAATTATTGTTACCGGAATGGACAATGTGAGCCAAAATACTCTTTTGGAATATGTCATGCTGAATAGTGTCTTTGAATCTCTTATTCAAGTGAGTATTTTTGACTTTTTAAAATTAATTTTCAGAACTAGATAAGAAGCAATGTTTCTATAAGAAATAGTATACATTTTAAGTAATGTTAGATCATTTTTTAAATGATTTCTTCATTAAAGAATTTATTTTTTACATTAGATATACATAGGTTGTTGAAAATTTATTAACGGAGATTTAAAATAGTCAGAGATATCACACAATTTGTTCAGTAAACCATTTTAAAACGTTTTAAATCGTTTTCATAATTCAGAATATTTCTTCTTTTAAAAAATATTCTCTAAAAAGACATGCTATTTTATCTTTGCAAAACTTCGTTGAAGTAAAATACACGCGTTCACGTCCCTGGATTTTGGTTTTCTAATATTAAAAGCATAAAGTATTTACAAATTCATAACAACAAAATTTTTAATATTATAGTTTCTGAAATTTTTGAAATTAAATCTGGTGTAGTTTTTTGGAATCTTTTAAAGTAACTTAAAATCTTTCAGTTCCTCCGAAGTTTGTGTACTTTATTCTCCAAAACTCTCTAGAAATTTGTTAAAATCCTTTGAAATCGTAAAAAGCTATTAAAATAAGTAGAAAATATTTTTAATTCTTTAAAATAAAATTATTCATTACATTTTTTTAATCGCTAAAAAGAAAAAGCACGCGCGCAAAACACTCGTTAATGTTCGTAAATTTTTATTTTCTAACATTAAAAACAAAGTATTTAAAATTCCATAACAAATTTGTTTCTAATATTAAGACGTTTGCAATTTGTGACATAAAATCTCTTGAAATTCTTTGGAAACTTTTAAAAAAAAACCTTGAACAAAAATTTATTTCGTTCCCTAAAGTTCTGTAACAATTCGTTAAAATCCCTTGAAATCGTAAAAAGCTATTAAAATAAGTAGAAAATATTTTCAATTCTTTAAATTAAAATTATTCATTACATTTTTTTAAACACTAAAAAGAAAAAGCACGCACGCAAAGCGCTCTTTAATGTCCCTGAATTTTCATTTTCTAATATTAAAAACATAAAGTATTTAACATTCCATAGCAAATTTGTTTTTATTATTAAGACGTCTGAAATTTGTGACATAAAATCTCTTGAAATTCTTTGGAAACTTTTTAAAAAATAACCTTGAACTAAAATTTATTTCATTCCCTAAAGTTCTCTAACATTTCGTTAAAATCCCGTGAAATAGTAAAAGCTATTAAAATAAGTAGAAATCATTTGAAATTCCTTAGAGATAAATTAAGTTAAAATTATTCATTAAATTTATGCAGAGAAAAAGGTAAAAATGAAAAGCACGTGCGAGGTCTCATCCCATGATTTTTATTTGGTAATACTAAAAACATCAGCTATTAAAAAATACATAATATCAAGTTTTTCAATACTAAGAGTTTAAAAAATGTTTGAAATAATTTAAACAATTAAAGAAATAATTAACTCTTTTACTTGCACAAGTTTAATATTTCCATGGTTGCCAATATATTTTACGTATATGAAGATTTTAACTGTTTCCATAAATATTGTTAGTCACATATTGTTACAATTTAATTAGCAATATTATTTATATATTTTTTCTTCAAAATTGTTTACATTTGACAAATTTACATGTACAATTTATAACTCAGAAGTTGTTGAATTTAAGATGTATAGAAATGGTTTAATATTACCAATTTTAATTTTTTAAATTTAAAACGCTTATAAATTGAAATGGTCTAACTAATAAAAACAGTAAATGTTCAAATTTAAAGTAAAAGACTTATGAACATTTTTTAATTAAACCCTAAAGGATAAAACGATTTTTATTAAAAAATGGGTTTTTTTAACAGTAATATATAAACAAAAACTATTTTTTAGTTTTATTTTGGCCTAAAAGAAAAGCTCAGATCATTTCATTTAAGAAAATGTAAGAAAAAGAAGTTTGGATAATTTTCTTATATCTTTACATCAAATATTATATGGAATGTATATTTAAATAAAAGCTAAAGAATATTCAATTTGGACTGACAATTATACTTTATTATAGTTAATTTCAAAAATCTTAAATTTTTTTATGGATTCAATAATAAAATATTTTACCTTTAAAGTTTTATTAAAATCAACAATTGTATGTTTAAAGCGAAAAAGAAAAAAATAGAACATTTTTCGGGAAGCGGAGAAAAAGGGGAAACTCAGGGGTATAGGGGAAAAACTGTGCACACTGAAATATTGTTTTCCTTGCAGTTGTTAAGAGATACGTCTGCAAGAAGTCGACACGGAAACGACGCCGTTTTACTTTTGACTCTTTTAGTCAATTACAGAAAACACGAAAGTGCCAATCCCTACATAGTCAAGCTTTCGATTTTAGACGACGAGCTTGCTCTCAATGGTTATGGACAAGTTATTTCGAGTTCCTTGACTGAGTTTTGTCGACAGTTTGCTCAGCAAAGAGCAGGTAATTTTTTCAGGAAATTTTTTCAAGAGCGTGCTTGATTTTTTTGTAATGCAATATGCTCGTAACATGGAATACCAATAATTCTTCATATATAAAATTAGTTTTCTATTTTTGTATTGAACTATTTTCTGGAAAATTCGTTTTTTTTTTGGTTTGAAATTAATCATTTTATCTGAAAATTGACCTACCATATTTATGGTTGGAAATTGATCGCTTTTGATATAAAATTAATCTTCTTAACTGAAAATTCAACTTAGGTTGAAAAGTCGTATTTTCTCTCTTTGGTTGAGCATTGCCTTTTTTTAAACCAAAAATGAAATATTCAATTTTTGGTTGGAAAATTATGTTTTTTAGATGAAAGTTCATCATTTTGGTCGAAAATGATTCTATTTGTTGAACATTCAATTATTCTGCCCAAAGATACATCATTTTAGTTAAAAATTGATCACTTTGTTTAAAAATGTAAATATTTTTTTAACTTAGTTTTTTTTTGGTTCAAATTTGTTTTAAGATGAAAATGTAACTATTTCTATTGAATATACAATCATTTTAGTTAAAAATACATCTCTTTGGTTAAACATTAATTTTTTAGCTGAAAGGCAATTGAGGGGCCGGATGCAATAAGGGGACACGCGCGGATTTCGCCGGATAAGTATTGTCCAGCGATCGATTTTTTTAAATGTCGCAAAATTTAATTTTGATGACTGGTACTTGTAGAGAATTTCATAGCGCATCTTTTTTATATTAAAAGTTAGTTTGTATGTTTTTTAGTTTTTT
>JAAAKG020096480.1:0-16078 GCA_010014905.2 Druon quercuslanigerum
TAATAATATAATATAATAATAAAAGCAACCTTATGTAGAGTATGGTGAGAATGTTCGGTAATTCTGTTTCAATAATTGACTGACATCCTTTTGATGCATTCACTTATAGTGTCTCTTTTTAAAGCTTCATCTTATGTAAGATTTAAAAAAGGACGAGTATAAGCCAATTATCCTTAATTTTAATTTATTTAATTTTAATTTAATAATTCTTAACAAAAAGATCATATCTTTTATTGAACTGGGTTGCATCATATCTAGTAAAAGTGAGAGTTCTCTCTAGTATCACCCTCAAGGTATTTCACACTATTTGACCAGTTGGAATGTGTGTCGCCTACTTTGATATTTTTATCTGTTGTCGGTCTTCCTTTAATAAATATAAAAGCTACAATTTTGGCACTATTCACTTTAATTTTCCATTTCTTAAGGTGTTTCAAGAATGCTTTCTGTAATCTTTGAACTATTATATCACTTCCATTCGAATTTGTACACAATCTCAGTGTCATTAGCAAATATACTAATATTTTATGTATGTTATATGTAATATGTTATATATTAATATGTATGTTATTATTTGAGTATATCGTTTATATATATTATATATAATACTGATCATAATATTTAACATTGAGGTACTAAAGCCATTACTCGTTTATTAGGTGAATTAGGTAAGCTGGGAATTTATACTGAATGAGTTTATAGATTGAGCCCGTATCAAATGCTTTTCAAAAATCAAGCAAGATATATTCTGTGTGTGTTTTTACATTGAATTTTTCTCTAATGTATAATTTACTATTCGAGCTAGTTGATCCGTTTTACTAAGAAAATTACGAAATTGTTTGTCTATTAATATATTATTTTCAGTTAGTAATTTGAGGTAGCAGGCTTATCGGTCTAGACTTACATAATAAGTTATGCCTTTTTATGGACTTTGGAATAGGTAGTACTTTTACGTTTTTCCTAGTGGCTAGAAAGTGACCCATACATTGCGTTTACAACAAGGATGAGCATTAAAATAGTCTTACAAAGAAGTTTTTTAATGGAGGTTTCTGTTTCATTGTTACATCAGGAGCATTTTTTTTGATGTTCTGATTTGTTTTTATATTTGGCTTGAGACTAATGACAATTTTTTGTATTTAAAATAAATTTTTCAAGGGGTAAAACATCATTTGCAAAATTCTCAGATTTTTCTTTGAACAATTTTTCTATTTTTCTCTAGGATAGGATCTTTCATAAATGGAATCAAACAATGTTTCATATACAAAAAACAAATTTGAAATTTTTGTTATTTGTTTTAAACAAAAAAGTTAAATCTCTTCCATAATAGATACTTTTTAACAAAATACTTGAATCTTCAATCCAGAGAAAAACAAAATCTCTATTACAACAAAGTCTCAACAAAGTTGTTTATTTTTTTACCCAAGCAATCAAATTTTCAAGTGAAAAGGACCAGTATTCAAGAAAATAGTTAAACAATCAGCCAAAGAGATAAATTTTCGACTAAAAATATAAATCTTCGACAAAAAATGATTTTTCAACGTATTGGTTTAAACAGAGTAGTTAAATTGTCAAACAAAGAAGGCTAATTTTTTAACCAAGCAGTTGCAGTTTCATTAAAAAAAGATGAAATATCTACTAAAACAGATAATGTTTGAAATTTAAAACACAAATTTACAAAAAATATATTTGAATTTTCATGCAAACAAAATTTAGTTTGACTTTTCAACATTAAAATATGGGTTTCAAAAAAGAAATAAATTTTTTACGAAAATTTTCAAACCGAAAAAACGAATTTTCAAACAAAACAGTAAAAATTTTAACCAAAAGTGATGACTTTTCCAAAATTGATGAATCTTCAAACAAGGAGTTGCATTTTTTTCAAGAAAAATGAAATTTTTACAAAACAAATGAATTTTCAAATCCAAAAGACAAATGAAAAAAACAGTTGATTTTCATCGGAAAAAAATTCAGTGTTGACTTTTCAACACCAAAATATGAATTTTAAACAATTAAGTTTTCTATTAAATAGTATAATTTTTAACAATGACTTGTTAACAAAATTGTTGAATTTTCAATTGCATTCTTGTCCCAGAAAGATGAAATTAAAAAAAAAGCAAATGTATTTTTAAATCCAAAAGACAAGTTAAAAAAAAACAGTTGACTTGTCAACACCAAAATATGAATTTTAAACAATTAAGTTTTATATTACATAGATTAATTTTCAACAAAACAGTTGAATTTTCATCCTACACAGATAAATTTTCAACAAAAAAATTTCATAGATAATGTTTTAATAAAAAAAGTGCAATTTTATATAAAAAAAAAGAATTTTAAAACCAAAAAGATGAATTTTAAACAAAGAAAGATTTTTTACTCCAGAAAGGATTAAAAGTTTAGCCAAATTACTACAAAAGACCAATATTAAAAAATGAAAAAATTACATTTTCAGTTAAGAAGTTAATTTTAATTTGCAACCGAAAACATTAACCTTTATTTAAACAAAAATTAACAATATAGTTTAATTTTTACAAAAGTAGTTGAATTTTTAATTAAAAACCGTTAATTTTTAACAAAATAGTTCAAGTTTCCACCAAAGAGATTTATTTTCAACTAAAAATAGAAATATTCAAACAAAAAAGAAATTTCTGCTAAAACAGATGAATTTTTGAATAAAAACGATAAAAATGTTTAACAAAATTGTTGAATTCTCTACCAAATAGTTGCATTTTTGTCCCAAAAACGTGAAATTTATCTTAGGGCCGATAAAATTTTATTTTTAAAAAACAAATTTTCAAAAAATAGTTAAATTTTCAGTTAAAAAAGTTTCCTCTTGACTTCTCAAGACAAAAAGATCAATTTTTTAACGAAAAATAAGTTTCTACGAAAAAATTTGAATTTTTAATCCAAAAAGACGAATTTTTTCAAACAAAAGGAGAGTTTATGTCACATAAGTGTCCCATCCCATTCTTTAGTTTAACAAGTTGTAAGTGTATCGTTGTTATTTTTTGCATTATGAGTTTTTTTATTTCACTTTTACAAATCATTGCATTTGGCCGGATGTAGATTTTTATAAAAACAGTGGAGTTGTTACCAGTCTCTATATTTAATATTACATATATTTTAATTAAATATTTTTTTTATAGTCAGAACAACACCACCACCACGACTGTTTATATCCGTTCTATAATCAGAGTAGCACAAAAACTTTCATTTTATAACTTGCATCAAGTTTATTTTCCCAGATTCCGATGACATAAAATGTAAATTGAGGTATCAATTAGCTATTCTGACATTTAAAAATGTGGATATAAGATGGTTTTATTTACATTATCAAAAAGAATTTTCAGTTTTTATACGACACTACCTATAGAAATTTCTCTATCATTTGAATAATTATGATAATTTACATACCTCTTTTTACCTACTTATTATTTACCTATTTTTACCTCTTGTTGCTGAACTGTACAATCGTTAATCATCAGAATTCGCTGTACGCGCTATTTGGTCAGGTTTCTTTACTGGCATTGGTTTGTTGACACTCTGGAATTATCTTGGAACCGATTATTGATAGTTCTTCTTCTTCTTATTCCTCTGCTGGGTTCGACTTTAGTAAATATTTTTTCGCATTTCCGATACATTGAAATATTTTTTCCTCGATAATTGGTACATTATCAGCTGTAGGGTCTTCATCACAGTAGCACGTTAGTATAATCTCCATTCTTCAACAATGTTTTAATTAGTGTATTAAAATCAACAAAGATTGCAGGGTGGCGACTTGACTGGGAAACCGGGAATTTTATTGATTAGGAAAAAGCCGAGAAATGAGACGGACTTGAATTAAAAATCTGGGAATTGACTTCTGATCGTAGCAAAATCATGTTTTTATTATTTTAATAAGTTTTGTCACTTTAAAAGTCACTTCTACTTTATCTCCAGTTGCAGGACATGTAAGTGAAAATAATTATTGTCTTTACTTTTGGAGAGGGAGTTTTGGTAAAGAAATTTAATTTCTACTCGGAACAGAGAATTCTCGACATGGCACGGGAATCTTTTTTGAAGAATTATAATTCGGGTTCAGAAGAAACTTACGGTTAAAAGTTCAACTCTTTTGTTAAAAATTAATTTTTTTTAAATAGGTTTATTTAACGTCGCATCTACATAAAGATCATTAGCGACGAAATATAGGTCTTATTCATATGGCGATATATTAGTTGCTTGACACAAAATTAATATAAAATTAATAATCACATCAAAATAAGGGAAGTTAAGGTACTACAAGCTATAAAGTTTCACTTTTGAGTTCAATTACTAATTAATTAACTATATTAGGAGGAAGAAGTTTGTTTCTTTGAGGTACTTGATTGTTTTTTCGATTTGCGTAGGTTGTCCTAGGATATCTTGCAGTGAGTTAGGTAGTTTTAATTTAATTCTGATATCACTGAAGTTATTACACTCGAGGATAAGGTGTTTAACACTTATTGGGACATTGCACTGATCACATTTTAGGGGTTCCGTCTTCTCGATGATATGCTTATGAGTGATTTTCGTGTGGCCTATCCGGAGTTTTGTGAGGGCTGCTTGGTCTCTTCTGTTGAGGCTTTTCCATGTAGGGTGGTTCGGGTTCATCCGGGGGATAGGGACATCGTCATTTTGTATATTTCGTGGTGTTATGTTCCCTTTATTTGAGATTTCTTATTTTATGAAGTTTTTTGCGTCATTTAACGGTAGTTCAGAATTTTATTCTTTAATTGGTACAAATTTAGCAAATTTAGCCAGCTAGTCTGCTTCTTCATTCCCTTTAATGCTTTTGCGGGAAGGGATCCAGATTGCTGTATTTTTTTTTGTCCAATTGTAGGCAATCATTTTAAGTTTTTTGGATAACTTGAATTCTTCTGTCGTATGAATTTTGTTTTTGAATAGCCTAAAGACTGCTTAGAGAGTCACTGAATATTACGAAATCATTATAAATTGAATTTTTGCATAGTTCGTATGCTTTCATTAGTGCTAATTCCGTTTTTGATCCATCGGCGAAGATATATGTACAGTCTCTGTATTTTTCTTCTGTTTCCTTGTAGATCTGATTCCATCGATTTACTGAGATTTCGTTCTTCTTTATGTTAGATAGGTTGAGGTCAACCTTTGGAATTTCTAGCGTCCATGGTGGATCTGGATTTAGTTTGTTAGTCTGGACAGTTGGTAAATGGATTAGGGTAGTCGACTGGTATTCTTCTATCAGTTTTCTTACTGATTTGAGGGACCTGGTTTGCTGATCAGAGTTCAAATTTATTTCTCTGGGGAAAAGCAGATCATGAGATCGGTTATCTGGATATGCAGACAATATAACGGCGTATATTAGTGAGTGCTCTAGTTTTCTTTGGCTTAAAGTCGGTTCATCAATTTCGCTTCATATACTTTTCGTAGGGCTTGTATGGAAAACTCCACAGCAGATTTTCATTGCCAAGTTATGAATAGGGTCGAGTAAATTTCCAATTTCTTCATTCAGTTTAATAACGTATGTTTTCCATGTTAGTTTTTGATCAAAAGTTAGACCTATTAGTTTCACTTGGTTCACTTTTGTTATGACTTCATGGTCGAGTTGTAATTTTGGTAATGTTTCGGGTGTTTTGGTTTGCGAAAATTTATATCCATTTTGAAGGGACCAATTCCATAATTTTTTCAGGGTATTCTGAAGAGTTAATATTGTTGATTATAAGTTCTCTCCTTTGCAATAGATTGTTAAGTCGTCGGCGAAGATTGATGAATTTACTGGTTATTCTGTTTCTTGTATGACGTCGTTTATTGAGACAAGGAAAAGGGAAGTTCTCATTACTGAGCCTTGAGGGACTCCGTTTTATAGAATTAATTTTTTGGATAATTCTCCATTGACTCTAACTTGGATATATCTTTGATTAATATAATTTGTTATGAAGGCTAATAAATTTCCATTGATACCTTGATTTTCTAGGATTTTTAAAATTCGATGGCGCCATGCATTTTCATAAGTTTTTTCAATGTCCAGACAGACCGCTATGAGGGTTGCTTATTTTTTAAGGCTTCTCTTATATTCGTTTGGATGTTAATCAGTGGATCTAAACTGGATCTTTTTTGTCTGAATCCACTTTGTTGGAAGGCAACAAACTTTTTATTTTCGAGAGTCCATCGTAGACGATTGTTTGCTATTTTGTCGAATAGTTTGCACATTGTGCAAGTTAGGTAAATTGGACGGTAGTGGGCTGGATAATAGGGATCTTTTCCAGCCTTTGGGATCGAGACGCTTCCTTGCACATAGCTTGAAATGTTTGATTCTTCCACGTGATATTGAATGTGGCTAGAAGGAACTGTATGCCTGCTGGAGGTAAGTTTTGGAAAAAGGCGTAAGGAATTCCATCTGGTCCAGGACTTCTACCTTTAGCTTCTTTTATTGCGGATTTCAATTCTTCAATAGTAAGATCTTTATTGATGTCTGGATTATTATAGTTTTCATTTGTCACTGATTTTCTTAGAGTAGGTTTTGATTCTTCAGCGTCCTTGAAACTCTTGAAATTTGGATTAAAATTTTCGTTGCTTGAGTTTTTTGCAAAACATTCTCCTATCAGGTTTGCAATCTCTATAGAAGTTGTTTCTAAACACAAGATTTTTTTTAACTTTGTACCAGATGGTAGTTGTTCAGGCTTTGTTATTCAGGGTTGATAAATAATCTATCCATGATTCTCGGCTGTTCTCTACATAAGTACGACAAGCATTGGCTCTCCTTTTTTTTAATTGGACCTTATTTTCTAGGTTTGTTTGTTTTTTGGAGTATGTTAAATGCATGGTTCTTCTCTTCTCTTCTCTTTCTTTTTGGCATGCTTCATTCCACCATGGCGTTTGAGATTTTCTTGGTTGTTGAAGAAATTGGTGGTTGTTTATGAGCTCATTTATTTCTTGGTCAAATATTTCTCTAAAGAGTTCCCAATTAGCTTTCTTTAAGTTCCATTTAGAGAGGTGTATTAGTTCTGGAACATTGTTTGGAATTGAGATTTTGATAGGATAGTGGTCACTATCATGTAGTACGGGTAGTGTTTCCCATTCAAGTTTATGAGCAACTTGAAGGCTACATGCAGTGAGGTCGATTGCACTAAAGGACTAAAGGAACCGTGAGGAATGCTGTAATGAGTAGGGGATCCATTATTTAGTAGGTATAGATCAGAGTTGTCAAGAATTTTGCTTGTCTTCCTTCCTCTGGAACAGGTTGTGTGATTTCCCCAAACAGTGTTTTGTTCGAAATCGTAGCTATTAGGTAAGTAAACGTTACTAATGCATAATGATGTTGGAATAGTAATTTGAACCGCTATCGCTTCTATGTTAGTTTGTATTGGAACTTCCGTTGCTCTTATATCATTTAGGATGTAGATGGCTACTCCTCCACTTGCAAGTCCAGCGCCGATCCTGTTTTTTATTAGTTTTGTATATCCTTTAATACTCCCACAGTTGTTATCTTTGAAATTATTTTCTTGGAACGCGATAACTGTGGACATCTGTTCTTTGATGATTATTTGAAAATCTTTGTAGTGGGTGCGAAACCCGTTGAAATTCCATTGTAAAACATTCATGGACTAGTTTTCATCTATGTTTTCATCCGAATCGATATACTCAAGGTCTTCTTCCTGGCTATTGGTTTAGGATACATTTAAATTTTGAGTTACATTGTTAATTTTCTTCGGGTTTTAAAATTATTTTTGTGAACCTAACTTTGATTATTCGTTCATTTAAAAAGAGGATAAAGGTTTTCAAGTGTAGTAATCAAGACTTCGATGTTATATGTGCAGTCTTTAATTATAGAGGAGATATTTTGGACTTGTTGACAGTTTTCTATTAATAATTTGAGTTGATTAAAGTTGACTTCATACTCAGAAGGATTATTGTCTAGGTTTTCTTTAGTATGTAGAAGCATTTCTTCAAGGGAAGGAGGATTTAATTGTTTTGAGTCATCGCTTACTTTGGATTTTTTGGAAGATTTCTTTGTTTTACTCGTAGGAGGGGCTTCCTGATTTTCAACTTCTGATCTTAATTTGTTGTCTAGAGTGTCCACCTCAGATTTGCTAGTCGATGACAAGGGGCGCTTTTGGTTAGGTTTAAGAGTGTTTATTACATGTCATCTAGTCTTGAAGGGTTTGAATTACAATTTTTAGCAAGGATTTCGTGAGGAATGACAGGCTGACATTTGATAGTAAAAAATTAATTTTATCGTCAGAAGATTCATAATTTTAAATAATTTGGTGTTTCAAAAAACGTTGTTTTTTCAATCAAAACTTTTCAATCAAACATTTATCATTTTAATTGAAAATTCATTTCTTTAGTTGAAAAGTGAGTTATTCATAATAATAATTCATAATTCATTTCTTAAAAAACAAATTTTTAACTTAAAAATTTAACCATTTCGGTAGAAAATTGAACTGTTTTTATGAAAATCCGATTTTTGTTGGTTAATAATTGGAGTTTTAACGTAAAATTAAACTACTTTATTTTTCGTTCAAGTTTTTTATCTTTTTGGATGAAATTTCAACTATTTGGTTGAAAATTGATATACCTTATTTAAAAATTAAACTTTTTTTTTAAAAATTCATCTTTTTGTTAGGTATAATAATCAACTACCAGCCTTTTCCAATTTAAGTTTAACAATTCGGATCTAAATTTGCCTTTTTTAATTGAAAATTTATCTCTTTTTAATAACTTAAATACTTTCTTGAAAAACAATTTTTCAACTAAAAATTTAACTATTTCTGTAGAAAATTTAACTATTTTTATGAAAATCCGATTTTTCTTGGTTAAAAATTTGAGTTTTAACGGAAATTTGAACTATTTTATTTTTCGTTCAAGTTTTTTATCCTTTTGGATGAAAATTCAACTATTTGGTTGAAAATGGATATTTCTTATTTAAAAATTAAACTCTTTTTTTTAAATTAATCTTTTTGTTAGGTATAAAAATCAACTACCAGCCTTTTTCAATTCAAAGTTTAACAATTTGTATGTAAATTTGCCTTTTTTAATTGAAAATTTATCTCTTTTTAAAAACGGAAATACTTTCTTGAAAAACAATTTTTCAACTAAAAATTTAACTTTCTGTACAAAGTATAAACTATTTTGATGAAAATCCGATTTTTGTTGTTTAATAATTAGTGTTTTAACGTAAAATTAAACTATTCTATTTTTCGTTGAAGTTTTTTATCTTTTTAGATGAAAATTCAACTATGTGGTTGCAAATTGATATTTCTTATTTAAAAATTAAACTATTTTTTTGAAAATTCATCTTTTTTGTAGAAAATTAATCTTTTTTGTAGAAAATTAATCTTATCTGTAAAAATTCATCTTTTTTTTTTAGGTATGAAAATCAACTATCAGCCTTTTCCAATTTAAAGTTTATCAATTAAGATCTAAATTTGCCTTTTTAATTTAAAAATTTATTTATGTCGTTGAAAATTCACGTATTTTTTTCACAAAAACTACTTTTTTGTATAGAAAGTCGATTTTTTCTTTGTTAAAAAAATGATTTTCTGTTTGAATGTTAATCTCATTGTTTGAAAATTATTTTTTTTTGTTAAAAATTCAAGTATTCCAGTTAAATATTCATCATTTTAGTCAAAAGTTCATCATTTACATTAAAAATAAATTTCATGGGTTGAAAATAAATTATTTTGTTAAAAATTTATAATTTAAATTAAAGATTTATCATTTTAATTAAAAAATAATTTCTTTGGTTGAAAAGTGAGCTATGTGATTGCAAAATTCATTTTTCTTTGCCGAAAATTTAACTATTTGTGAATTCGTTTTTTTTTCAGTCGAAAATAATTTTTTTCTTTAACTGAATATACTATTACAGTTAAAAATATTTCATAATTTTAGTTGAAAATTAATTTTTTGACGGTCAATTTAATTTTTCATTTTTTGGATGAAAATTCAACTATTTGGTTGAAAATTGATATTTCTTATTTAAAAATTAAACAATTTTTTTGAAAATTCATCTTTTTTGTAGAAAATTAATTTTATCTGATTAAAATTCATCTTTTTGTTAGAGATAAAAATCAGCTACCAGCCTTTTCCAATTTAAAGTTTAACCATTTAGATCCAAATTTCCCTTTTTTTAATTGAAAATTTATTTATTTCGTTGAAAATTCACGTATTTTGTTTTACAAAAACTACTTTGTTTCATAGAAAATCGACCTTTTTTTTTTGTAAAAAAAAATTCTTTTTTCTTTGAATTATTCTTTTTGGTTAAAAACTCAAGCATTCCAGTTAAATATTCATCATTTGAGTTGAAAATTCGTGGGTTGAAAAATAAATTATTTTGTTAAAAATTTATAATTTAAATGAAACCTATTTTTACCGAAAATTTAAATATTTAGTTGAGAATTCGTTTTTTTCAGTCGAAAATAATTTTTTTCTTAAACTGAATATACTATTCCAGCTGAATATTTCATAATTTAGTTGAAAATTAATTTTTTTGGTTGAACATTAATTTTTTGACTTTCAATTTAATTATTCAATTTTTGGTTGAAAATTCGTCTTTTTTAGGTAATCTTTAAAACTTTGTTATTTAAGTTTTGGTTGAGAATTCATCATTGTAGTTAAAAATCCATCAGTTAAAATGAAAATTCATTTGTTTTACGACAATGTAACTATTCTATTTCCTGTTGAAGACTCATTTTTTTCTAGTTAAAAATTCAACTATTTTGTTAAAATTTATATACTTTGTTAAAAAATTGTATTTTTTCTGTAGAAAATTAATCGTTTTGTTTGAAATTTAATCTTACTGTTTAAAAATTCATCTTTCAAAAGCAAAAATTGACCGTCATGATTTAAAATAAATCATTATCAATTTTCGTGACTTGCTTTGCTTGACATGCAACACGTCAATTTTTTTATTTAGTAAATCAGTTTTAATTTCATATGTATAGTAATTTTGTTTGGCACTCCTTTCACAACCGTTTTCACTATTTTTTTCATTGGAAATTTATACGTATAGTACTCAAGTTTTTATTGCTTGATATTATCCTTCAATTTTGTTAAGTCGTGAATATTGTTTTCATTAATTTGGTTTTTTCTTTTTTTTAGAAAGGTCACTCATCTCGCCGGGGGCGACCTATATGTGGACACATACATTTTTTAGCATTTAAATTTGTTTAATTTAATTAATTCTAAATTATGTAAAATTGTTTTCTCTTATTAAGGGTGAAAGCTATTTAAATTTTAAATAATATGGCTTCAGGGTAAATTTATTTTTATAATTTTTTAACATTTTATTACAAAAGTAGTGAAAATTGTAATTTTTTCATAAATTTCAAATAAAATAAAAATTTTCCTTCAAAATGAGACCAAGAACAGTTACAATTTAATTTAATTTATTTAATTTATTATTTCAATAGGGTGGTCCAAAAAAACTTTTTAAAAATTAATATAGGATTTAAATGGGAAACTATCAGTTTTTAGAAAAATGAGAAAAGAAACTATTTTTTATTCTCTTTTCTTCAACTGAATTTCAATTAGACAGTTGAATTTTCGACCCGAAAACTTGATTTTTCGAGAATAAAGTTCATGTTCAGTCATGCAAGATAAATTTTTAATCGAAAATGATGAATTTTCGTCAAAATAGTTGAATTTTTTCACTAAAAAAGTTAAGTTTTCAGCCAAAAATGGATAAATGGATTAATAACTTTTTAACAATAAAAAACTAATAATTAATCACTTGAATTTAACGAGAAGAGACGAATTGTTTATAACAAAATAGTTGAATCATTAAACAAATAGGTACCTTATAAACAAAAAAAATTAAGTTTCTAATAGTTAAATTCAACTAAAAAGGAGAATTTTTAACAAAATAGTTGAATCCTCAACCAAAATGATGAATTTTCAACTGATAAAGGATAAATTTTGAACCAAAGCAGAAATAGTTTAATTTTCAAATTAAAAAATTAACCCAAACGAATTTCTATTCAAATTGTATAATTTTTAATTAAATAAATTCTTTTTCAAACGAAAAACAGGAATATTCTACAAAAAAAATCATTTTCAAGCAAATAGTTTATTTTCTATTAATTTTTGGATTTTTAAGCGAAAAATATTCTTTTCCACAAAATAGTTTATATTTCAACCCGAAAATATAAATTTTCCACAAAAAAGTTAATTTATGACCAAATAGTAGAATTTGTAATTTAAATGGAATATTTACATTTGCAGTGAAGAAAAATAATTTTCAACCAAATAGTTAAATTTTAAATGAAAAAGGATAAATTAAAAAAAGGATTAGTTACACTTTTCAATAAAAATTAATTTACACCAAAAATAAAACAAAATTCCAATCAAGGAGTTAAATTATTAACCAAAGAGATGAATATTCAGCAACAAAAAATGCATTTTTACTGAAAATTTAACTATTCTTTTTCTTGGCTAAAAATTAGTTTCTTTGGTTGAATATTTATTTTTGTGGCTAAAAAAAGCTATGTAATTTGCAGTTGAAAATTTTTCTTTTCTTCGTAGCAAAAACGTCTTCTTTGTTAAAAATTCAACTATTTGGTTAAAATTAATTTCTTTAGTTGGAAATTTAACTAATTTTTGAAAATTCGCCTTATTTGAACATTATTTTTTCATCTAAAAATGTAATTTTTTTTAAACTAAAAATTAATCATTATTAAATACAAATTCATTTATTTAATTGAAACGCGTCTTTCTTGAGTTATAAATTACATTTTTTTAAATTCGTGTTTTTGGTTTAAAATTGACTGAAAAATACGATTTTGGTTAAAAAGGATTCAACTAATTTGTTGAATTTTTTTTTCATTTAATTCAACTATTTTTAATTGAAGAATTTTTCTTTTGCGAAAATAACGATTTCACTTTTCGTTGAGAATTCATTTTTTTTATCGAAGATTATCTCTTCGGTTGAAAATTTAACTTTTTTGATAAAAATTTGTTTGGTTTTTTTGGCTCTAAATTTATTTTTCTGACGGAAAAATTAGCTATTCTATTTTTAGTTCTTTTTTTGCATGCAAATTCAATCTTTTGTATGCAAATTTTTTTTTTTTTTTGAAAATTCGTTGTTTTTTTGTTTGATACAACTGTTTTCAATTGAAAAATTTTTCTTTTGTGGAAATAACTATTACACTTTTCGTTGAGAAATTATTATTTTTTGTCGAAGATTTATCACTGGTTCCAAATTTAACTATTTTGTTGAAAATCCCTTTTTTTCTTGATTAAAATGTTTATTAATATTGAACTGTACTTTAAGATTTTAAAAATAAATAATAAATTATTTTGCAAGACGATTCGAAATAAGTTCTAAATTTTAAAATTTTCCCGATTTAAACGTTAAAAATTGAACTGCTTCAATTAAAAAATCTTATTAGTAAAACAAAAATGCAATTCCCGATTGATACTTTATAAACTATTTAAAATTTTAAAATAACTGCAAAATAATATATTCATAATTAAGGGCTTTAATTCAGTTTCAAATATTATTTCATTCTAAAATATTCCATTTTAAAATATTCAATTTGAAATTTTTCAATTAAGAAAAAGAACAATTAATACTTAAATATTTGAGAAATATTTGATTGTTTGTTTTATATTAAATAATTAAATTGTAAACCAAATTATTGAATTTAAATATTTAAATAACAATTGAACACATATTAAAACTTAAAATAATTTCATGCATAATTAAAAACAAAATAAACATTTTGGCAGATTTCGAATGAAAAATTTAGAAGCATTTTAAGAGTTTTGTAAGGCTTTAGAAGAATAAAAAAATTCCCCAGGAAAATTGAAAATGACTTTTAAATATGAAAAATTAATTTTAAGAAAATATGTAAAAAGATTTACAAAATTATCAAAAATTATGTGGAAGATTTTAAGAAAATTTCTCTTAATTTGGCAGGACTTAAAAAAAACGATAAGAAATTTTTTTTAGGAATAATTCGATTAATTTTTAAAGATGTTTAGAAGTTCTGACAAAATTTCAAATATAATTTAAAATTTGAACAAAATATAATGCAACAGGTGGATGTTTCAAGATTTTGAAATAAAATTTCGAAGGATTTTAAGGATTTAAAAATATTTAAAAAAAAAGTAATTTATCTTTTTATTGAAGAAGTGTTCAGTTTATAATTAATTTCATTGTTCAATGTTAAATGTTTTTAGCTAAAAATTGCTTAAAATGATATAATTTTGGAAGTTTTTAAATTCATTGATTGATTCTTTAATTCAAAGCATTGCAAAGGATAACGTGAGCATTTTAAGAATTTTTGAAAAGCTTCAGAAGAATAAAAAAAATTCCTAGGAAAATTGAATATGACTTCTTATCGTAAAAAATTAATTTTAAGAGAATATTTTAAAAAATTCCCAAAATTATCAAAAATTAATGTGAAAGATTTTAAGAAAATTTATTTTAATTTGGCAGGAATTAAAAAAAAAACGATAGGACATTTTTTAGGAATAATTCGATTTATTTTAAAGACGTTTAGAAGTTCTGACAAAATTTTTTAAAAAATTAAAATTTAAAAAAGTATAATACAACATGTGGAAGTTTTAAGATTTTGAAATAAAATTTCGAACGATTTTAAGGATTTAAAAATATTAAAAATATTAAAAATAAAAATAATTTATTATTTTATTGAAGAAGTTTTTAGTCTATAATAAAAGTGTAATCGTTCAAGTTTAAATGTTTTTAGCTTCTAATTGCTTAAAATTATTTAATTCTGGAAGTTTTTAAATTAATTGATTGAATGTTTCATTCAGAGCATTGAAAGTGATAACTTGAGCATTTTAAGAATTTTGAAAGGCTTCAGAAGGATAAAAAAATTTCGTAGGAAAATTGAAAATGAATTCTTATCATGAAAAATTAATTTTAAGAGAATATTTAAAAAGATTTACAAAATTATCAAAAATTAATGTGAAAGATTTTAAGAAAATTTATTTTAATTTGGCAGGATTAAAAAAAAACGTTAGGACATTTTTTTAGGAATAATTCGATTCATTTTAAAAGATGTTTAGAAGTTCGGACAAAATTTGAAAAATAATTTTAAAAAGTATTATACAACATGGTTGATTTTTTAAGATTTTGAACTAAAATTTCGAAGGATTTTAAGGATTTAAAAATATTAAAAATAAAAATAATTTATCTTTTTATTTAAGAAGTGTTCAGTTTATAACAAAAATGTAATCGTTCATTTTAAATGTTTTTAGATTAAAATGATATAATTTTAGAAGTTTTTAATGTGGAATATTATAAGAAAATTTCTCTTAATTTGCCCGGATTTAAAAAAAAACGATAGGACATTTTTTTAGGAATAATTCGATTTATGTTAAAAGATTGTTAGAAGTTTTGAACAAAGGTTGAAAAATAATTTTAAATTTAAAAAAGTATAATACAACATTTTGATGTTTTAAGATTTTAAAATAAAATTTTGAAGGATTTTGAGGATTTAAAATTTTAAGGATTACAAATATTAACAATAAAAATAATTTATCTTTTTATTTAAGAAGTATTTAGTTTATAAGATAAATTTAATTGTTTAATTTTAAATGTTTTTATCTTAAAATTGCTTAAAATTATATAATTTTGAAAGTTTTTAAATGAATTGATTGAATCTTTAATTCAGAGCATTGAAAATGATAATGTGAGTTTCTATTTTGGGAACTGAGTCTGAATCTTTGAACTCTGCAATTTATAAAAGTATAAAAAATTTTATTTGGCAGTTTAAATGCATTTAATTAAGACATTTTCAGTGGAAAAATGTTTGTAGATTCCATTTTATAGGTGTCAATTACTGAGTACTTGAATAAAAAAATTTGTATTAAAAAACTTTTAAACCTGAAATTTGAAAAGCAACAAATTTTTATCAATTTTATTAATAAAATTGTTACTATTATGCATTGTGTATTTTTATTACTTATATTAATTTTATATTGTTACTTATATTAATTAAAATGGGAAACCGTTTAGCTTCAAAGTTCGATTTGTTAAATTTCATTGACTGCGAAAATGGTTTGCAAATCGGGAACTGACCACCCTGATAATGAAATGGCCTTTTTTAATAAAAAAAATATT
>JAAAKG020096491.1:0-12975 GCA_010014905.2 Druon quercuslanigerum
CTATTTCAACCAAATTAAAATTTAAGGGGGGAAATTATTTTTAATTTAACATAAAGTTATTTTTCACAAATTGTTAAGAAGCGGCGGTCAGAAAAAATTCAATTGCAAAAAACATAGTTAAAATTAATGTTTTTGTTGTTTTTGTGAAATTTAACTTTTCTCATACAAAATAATGTTTTTTATTTAAAATCACATTAATTATAATATTTTGATTCTTAAAATCATAGAAAAACTTTAAAGCCTGTGATAGATAAATAGGAATTTTGATAATTTATAGGCCAAAGAATAATAGTTTAAATAAGCCTTGAAGTTATCATTTAATACTTTTAAAACTATTTTAATAAACAAAGCTAAATAAATTTAATAAATTTGTGTAATATAATTAATTAGCGTAATAATTATTTTCTAGATCGGCAATTAATTACGATCCACGTAATCATGTTTGGAAAATTCCTCATACTCAGGAGAGGATGTCGAACATTAAAGTTGATGTTCTCAAGGAAGCGAAAGGAAATTTGTATGCTGAACATGCCAAGTTTGTGAGGACTTTTGATCCACGATGGAGGGATGAAAATATTATTTTAATCCTCAGTGCCATCGCACTTTTTACGCCTGATAGGAGTAAAGTCGTTCATTCTGATGTTATCAAGTTGGAGCAGGTACAATTATATTTTATTTAATAATTTTAACATAAAGGACAATTTTTATTTTTATTCTATTAAAAGCTCAGGGTTCGGACTCACTTCAGAGATAAAAGAAAAAAGCATTATTTTTTGAAATTTTTTGAATTGTATTTAATAATAATATTTTATTAATTAGTACAAAACTTCTCCATTCAATTTTTTTAGCACAGTTGCTAGACAATTTGGAATTCTAAATTTCAGCTTTTTTCTAGATATTTTAAATTTTAATTTAAAACAATATCCTAAGCTCACGCAGACGATTTCATTAGAGAATAATTTGACTTTTATATACTTTTAAATGGCAGGGAATTTTTTTGATGTTAGAAAATTTTCTCGAGAGTTTTCTTCATTTCTTTAAAGTGCATTATTAAATTGAATAACAATGTAACTTTATTTGTAAAAGTAGCTTTACATGATGTATCTGGTAGTAAAATTCATGTAGTTTGTTGAAAATTCGTACTTTTTTCTTGAATTCCGTTGATTTTTATTAAAATTTTAATCTTTTTTGGTTCATATATCAACTAATAGATTTTTTGTTTCGAATTCGTCTTTTTTTAATGGAGATTTAATGACTTGGTTGAGAGTTACTCTTTTGCTAAAAAATAATTTTTTGTGGTTAAAGATTCATAAGTTGATTTGAAAATTCATTTCCTTAGTTAAAAAATGAGCTATTTTGTTAAAAAAATCCATTTTCCGTTGGCTGAAAATTAATTTTTTCACTGAAAATTTAACTATTCCATTTGCAACATTTCCTAATTTGTTGAAAATTTGTTTTTTTGTTGTCAAAAATTAATTTTTTTATTGAAAATATACCTATTCAATATTTAGTTGAAAAATTATCTTTTTTATTTGAAAAATTTGACTTTTTTCGTATAAATTAATCTTCTGGGCTGAAAATTAATCTTTTTCTTTCAAAATAAAACTACTTACCTTAAATTTTAACTCTTTTCTAAAAAATTAATCTTTTTATTTAAAATCCATCTATCCCAGATGAAGATTCATAATTTTATTTGGAAATTCATTAGTTTGGTTAAAAATCCAACTTTTTGGTTGAAAAACGGTATTTTCTACCTAGAAATTAAACTTTTTTTGTTAGAAATTCATATTTATTTTTGAAAAATCGTCTTTCTTAGTACAAAATTAGTTTTCTTATTTGAAAAAAAGTATTGCAATTAAATATTGTTCCTTTTATTAATTAATTTATCTTTTTGGTTGAAAAAAACTACATAGCTAAAAGTCAAATTAAATTTGTTTCAAAAATAAATCTGTTTTTTTTGTGGAAATCTAATTTTTTAACTGAAAATGTAACTATTCAATATTTAGTTAAAATATTATCTGTTTTTATTTGAAAATTTTGACTTTTTTGATAGAAATTAATCTCCTGGTCTGAAAATTAATCTTTTTGTTGGAAATTGAATTATTTTACTGAAAAACGCATCATTTCAGTTGAAAATTCATCTTTTTCTTGCAAAATAAAACCACTTATCTCAAATTTGAACTCCTTTTTAAAAAATTCAACTTTTTGTTTAAAATCCATCTATCCCAGATGAAGATTCATTTTAGTTGGAAATTCATTAGTTTGGTTAAAAATTCAACTTTTTGGTTAAAAAACGGTATTTTTACTTAGAAATTAAACTTTTTTGTTAAAAATTCATATTTATTTTTGAAAAATCGTCTTTCTTAGTACAAAATTAGTTTTCTTATTTGAAAAAAAGTATTGCAATTAAATATTGTTCCTTTTATTAATTAATTTATCTTTTTGGTTGAAAAAAACTACATAGCTAAAAGTCAAATTAAATTTGTTTCAAAAATAAACCTGTTTTTTTGTGGAAATCTAATTTTTTTAACTGAAACTGTTACTATTCAATATTTAGTTAAAATATTATCGGTTTTATTTTAAAATTTTGACTTTTTTGATAGAAATTATTCTCCTGGGCTGAAAATTAAACTTTTTGTTAGAAATTCATATTTATTTTTGAAAAATCGTCTTTCTTAGTACAAAATTAATTTTCTAATTTGAAAACAAGTGTTGCAATTAAATATTGATCATTTTAATAATTAAATTATCTTCTTGGTTGAAAAGAAACTACTTGGCTAAAAGTCAAATTAAATTTGTTTTAAAAATAAACCAGTTTTTTTGTGTGGAAATCTAATTTTTTAACTGAAAATGTAACTATTCAATTTTTCGGTTGAAGACTTATCTTCTTCAGTTCAAAATTCAGCTATTTGTATGGAAACTGATCTTTTTTAGTAGAAAATACTACTGTTTAGTTGATCATTAATGTATTTTTATGAAAAATCTTCTTTTTGGTGGAAAATTAATTGTTTCGGTGAAAAGTTCGATTATTTGGATAAAAATTCATCGTTCTTTTTGAAAATCCTAATTTCTACTTTAAAAGTGAGAAATTTTAATCGGTTTAGATTAAATATAATATAGTACCCATATTATTTTACCTAAATATGTACTGAGTTTTAAGAATAAGTAGATCAAATAAAAATTTGTTTGAATTTTTTAATCAAATTTATTATTATGTTTTTAGTATTTTATAATTATTTAATTAATTTGTCGTGATAAAATATTTAAGAATATCTTGTGATATTATTGAATTCCTAGAAACTAAAAAAAAAAACATTCACAATTCATTCGCGAAAAGATATAACCAGGAAAAAACTTGAGATATCCGGAGAAAATGTGGAATTGTCAGGGAATTTTTTTCTCAGGATTTGAGTGGACACTTCGGGAATATTTGCAAATATAAAGTAAACCTTTGAAAATTAATTCATTTTTCGTTACTTCCAATAAACTTAATCAATTTCCTCTAAACAAGGTAAATTTAATATTAAAGATTTTTAAATCCCAGAAATTTCTCCATGCTTAGAATTATTTAAAAATAAATTTGCTTCCAATTTTACGGACACCAAAATTTGTACCAATTTTTAAAACCTTTCATCGTTTATAATCCAAAATTCATTAAAAGTATAAAAAATGATATATTTATCTAGTTTTTTTTTTAAGAAAGGTAATAGTTATGGCTGAAGTTGCTTTTGCTTAAATAATTTCCGATTCAATTGTTAAAAATGGAAACTTTGAAAATTATATAACTTCAAATTTTATTCTTGTCAAATTATACAATTTTAAATTTATGCGTTTTGAATTAAATAATTTCTGATTAAATTTTTATAAATTTGTAAATTCGTAGTTAATAGCGTTTTAAATTACGTAATTTTGATTAGAGATTCATTTAAAATATGAGAATTTTGTTTTAAAATTGAAGGCTTAATAGTTTAACAATTTTAAATACAATTTGAAATTCAAATAATGAAGAATAGCTAAGCAATTTTAAGTGTGACACTTACAGAATTTAATAGTTTTAATTTATAGCTTTTAAAATTGAAGAATTTTAAATGATAAGCGTTCAAAATTAATATTTTATTTGAATTCTTAAGGATGACTTTATTTTTGAATCATTAAAAATAACCCGGAACAATTTTTTTGTATAAATTTAAAGATTTTTTCAATGTAGAATAATTTCTAGGTTCTAGTATTTTTTTTATAATTTAATTTCTTGCAAAGTCGAGAAATTTATATTTTATATTATAAAATACTTTTTCTTTTGTAAAATTCATATCTAGAATTTTTATTATTCTCCAGCGCAAGATAAATTCTTTTATTAAGAATCGTTCATTTTTTAATTAAAAATTATTCAAGTTAAAACTCTTTCAAATTTAAATTTATCACGACGCTTCGAACATAAAAATAATTTATTAGAGGTTGCTAAATTTAGAACGGTACTAAGCTTTTAATCAAAAATTATTTATGTAACTGTAAACGTTTAATTTTAAATGATTCAATTTTTAATACTTTGAACCTAATATCATTAAATTATTAAAAAATGAAGGTTGTGCAATCGAAATTTTTCGTTTTTTAATAATTGAAATTAAAATTATTTTATTTGAAACGTTTAAGGTTTGTAGTATGAAATAAAAATGTAGAATTTTGAAGAATTCACGCAATTCCACATTGTTAAATTTCATACGTAAATAATTTACAATTGTCTCATTTGTAAAACATTTAAAAAATTTCAATTTGATTAAAAATAAAAACATGTGATAAAAACGGAAAAAGGCGGAATTTGATATTTTATGTATTTAAATCAAACTAATGATTTTAACGGACTTTAAAAAATGTAAAGGCGTCTTTGTGATTTTACGGGATTTTAAAGGATTTTTAAACAGATTTCAAAAGATTTAATTGAAATTGAAAGGATTTCCGAATTTAAAAAGGCTTTAAAGGGACTTTGTGGAATTTTTGTGGCTTTTAAAAGTTTTTCATAGATTTTAATATATTTTAAAGCATTTCCAAAGATGTGGAAAGCTTCCTATGAATTTTAAATATTTCAATGAATTTTATAGATTATTGATGGATTTTTATGGGATTTTGAAAATTTGAAAGTATTTTAATGTATTTTAATAAGATTGAACAGGATTACAAAAAATTGTAAGGAACTTTAACGGAATTTAAGAGATATAAAGGGGTTTCGATAATTTAACGGGATTTCAAAAGACTTTTAAAGAGATTTTAACATTTTAAAGTATATCCACATGTTTCAGAGAATTTCGTGATATTTCAAAAAATGTAACAGAATTTAAAAGTTTTTTTCGAACATTACAACGGATTTTAAGGAATTGTAATGGATTTTAATATATTTGAAGGGATTTCAAAATATTCAGAAAGATTCCCATTGATTTTAAAGATTTTATTTAATTTTAAAGGGATTTCAATAATTTCAAAGGATCTCCTAATAATTTGAAATATTTCACGCCATTTCAACGATTTTTAGGGATTTTAAAATATTTTAAGGCATTTTATGGGATTTTAAAGATGTAAAGGGATTTTATAAAATTTCAAAGAAATTTCACAAGATTTCGAACAATTATAAGGATCTTGAATTTCCTAACATTATAAAGGACTTGAAGGGTTTTTAAATATATTTTAAGGAATTGGAAAAGGTCCACATGGATTAAAAAGATTTAAATGAATTTTAGTGATTTAAAAATGTTCAAGGGCTCAATATTTCAAAATATTTCACGGGGTTTCAAGGAGTTTAACCGATCTTAATAAATTTTTATGGGATTTTGAAGCTGTGAAGGGGTTTTATAAGATTTTACGCATTTTAAAAAACTAAGGAATTTAAACCAAATTAAAAATTAAAAAATTTAAGGAATTTTAAATATCATTTACAAAATTTTGAGTGATTAACAAAATTTTCAAAAAGAATTTACTCGATATCTAAGTATGGCAAATATTTCAAGAGATTTTCCTTTTAATCACATAAAAAAAGTTCCGGTCATTTCCCGATTTTCTCATGGTTCGCTAACCTTTTTCACGATTAATTAAATTAAAAAATTCGAACGCTAAAGCTAAATATATTTCCGTTGGAAGTAATAAAAATTGAGCTCCAAGTAATTTTAACCAATTTTAAGCTAGAACTATTAAAAATTAAACTTTAACATTTTTTTTAATAATCTGAACACTTCTTAAATTAAAAGCTAAATTATTTTAATTTTAAATAGTTTAAAAATTCGTGAAAAGCTTCAAAATTTTATTTCAAAATCTTGAAACATCTACACTTTTTTTTTACATTCATTCAAATTTTAAATTATTTTTGAAATTCTTTCCGCACTTCTAAATATCTTTAAACTTATTCGAATTATTCCTAAAAATTTTTTCTTAAATCCTGCAAAATTAAGAATATTTTTAAAATTTTCCAGATTTATTGGTGACAGTTTTGGTTCTCTTTTGAAATATTCTCTTAAAATTAATTTTTCAAGACAAAAAGTCATTTTCAATTTTTCTAGGAATCAGCTAAAAATGTTGTTTATTCTTTTTGAAACCTTCCATATTTGTTAAAAAGCTTCTAAGTCTTTTTTTTGTGAAATGTGCAAAAGTCTATATTTTGTTTTAAACTAGGCTTTGGTCTATTTGCATCAAAATATGGAAAGAATAGCCAGATTTTGTCGGCATACGTAGACTTTTCGTTTAAATTATTTGAAATCATTTGAAACTTTAAATTATTTGTGAATCTTTTCAGACCTTATGAATATCTTTTCATCTTCCTTGAATTTCTTTTTGGAATTATAGATGTTCGATATTTATTATACATAAAAATTCAACCATTTTGTTTGTAAACTTAATATATAATAAATAAAAAGTATATTATTTTGAAGTTATTTTTAAATTAAAAATAGTTTATGAAGTTTCAATCTGGCGTCTACAGTTTCATTTTTAACGTTAAAATCTAGAAATTCTTAAATTCTGAACTGATTCCGAATCGTCTTGTAAAATCAATTATTATTCACATGTTAATCCTAAATTAAAAAGTTTTTTTTTTTAATCCGAAATTGTCGATTTATAACGCTACTATTTTTTAATTTTTAAGTCTCTAAAACTGCATATTAAATTTCATTAAATAAAAAATGTAGGCCTTAAAGTTAAAATCCAAAATGGAAAATTTGTATGTGAAATTTTTTCGAATTACGCATTGTAAACTGAATTATATAATGATTGAAAAAGATCAAAAATTCAACTGATTCTATTAAAAAACTGTTGAAATTAAACATAGACAAATTTTCTTTCTAAAAATTTCAATTATATTTAATTTTTAAGTATACATTTCAATTTAAATAATTTAAAAATGCATCAATAATTTTACAGGACGATTCGGAATCAGTTCACAATTTTATAATGTCTAGATTGTAGCGTTAAAAATTAAAATGTTTCAGTTTATAAACTATTAAAATTTTTTTAAATATTCAACTTTTAAACCATTCAATTAAAAAAATTTTAATTAAGAACAATAACAATTACTTAATATTTAGAAATATCTGACTGTTCATTTAAAATCAGTAATAATTATAAATTAAATATTAAAAATGAAACAATATAACTAAAATTTGAACGTTAAAATTTTAATTGTTCTATTTATAAAAAAAATATTTATGAGTCAAATTGTTGATTTATTTTAATTTAAGAGATATTTAGAACTTAAGAATGGTGAATGGTGAAAGGCTTCAAAAGAATAAAAAACATTTCCTTAATATTCCTCGTAAAATTGCATATGGTTTTTTATTTCGAAATTTGGCAGGAGTTGAAAGAAAAATTTAGGAAAAATTCGAATAATTTTAAAAGATGTTTAGAAGTTCTGAAAAAATGTGAAAAATAAAAAATTTGAAAAAATCTAAAACAACATGTTTCTTTAAGATTTCGAAATAAAATATTGAAGTATTTTAATAATTCTAAAACTATTTAAGATAAAAATAATATATTCGTAAGATTTTCCGGATCCTTGCCCCCCCCCTCCCTTCCCCCAAGCCTTACGTAATTAATGGATGTTCCCAAATTGAATTCAAATTAAAGGAATAAATCTTCTGTTACAGAATTCCTATTACTATCTTCTAAGGCGCTATCTGGAAAGCATGTATTCGGGATGCGAAGCAAAATCGACATTTTTGAAATTGATCCAGAAGATTTCCGAACTTCACAGACTGAACGAGGAAGTCGTGGGTGTATACTTGAATGTAAACCCGTCCAGTGTAGAACCTTTGTTAATAGAAATATTCGACCTAAAGCATTAGTGTTACAATTTTATGTAAAATTTTCCCTTTCAGCAAATGAGTCATTAACCTCGGACTGTAAATGTAAATCTAAAACTAACTTTACAGTAGACACTGAGAAGTCCTTGAAAATAGTTTCAATTCATATCGAAATGATTGTTATTCGTGAAGAAAATACGAAAACAAGACAAATTAAAACAAATTAAAAATTAAAGTAAATGTATACGGTGTTGAACTTTTTAGATTTGTTAGTTTTTCGTTTCTTTTTTTTATGCAGAAAGTAGTTAATTCACAAATTTCGTGTTTTTCGATATTTATATGTACTTTACTATTGTTGATTCGTGTTTATTTTCACATACCATTGAACAGTTTTATAGATTTAAGGAATGAAGCTTCTGCCAAGTTGACAATTGTTTAAGTTTCACTATAAAATTACAAAAAAAGGTTTATTTTTCTTTATCATTTACCTTGAATTTTGTCCATTTTTTCTTTCTCGACTAGGCAGATTCTTTACGAAACGTTAACTGTATCAGAATTTATCTAGCAGTGTTTTTTATTTTCTGCCATTAATGTCGTAGTTTTTTGAAGTATTGTTAAATTACGCCCTTTTTATTTATTTAAAAAATTCAAAGTCTGGAAATTTTTATTTTTTATTTTTCCTTATATAAATGTTAGTTTATTAAACTAAGAATTTCATCGAGAGGCCAACTGCGTGTGACAAAGGCAAAATGTACCCAATTTTTAAAAGAATAATTTTGGAATTTACGCATAATTCTGAATTTGTATGAAATAATAGGATAATAATTGATTTAATACTGATTTTTTTCCATTTACAATCAATATTATCTATTGTGGGGTTTAAATTAATTTAATCAATCAAAAACTGATGAATTAAAGTAGTATTTACGTAATAAATAATTATTTATTACTGAGCCAAAAGGTATTAGATTCTTTATTCAGGGTGGCCGTTTTAATCAAAGAAAAAAATTCACGGTTTTTTCTTACAATTTTTTGAATTAAACTTTTAATAATTTACACGTATAAAATGAAAGATGTTAGCAGATTAATAGCAAATAAACAAATTTAACTTAAATGAAGCTAAACTGTAAAATTGAACATTTATCTTTTATAAATTGTACAGTTTAAGCAATTTTCAATTAGAAACATTAAAAATTGACCGATTAAAAAAAAAATTTAACTGAACCTTTTTTAAATTAAAAGTTAAATTATATTAATTTTTTATTATTTTTAAATTTTGTTGAAAGAGATATATTTAAATATTCGCTTTAAATTATTGTTTCAAAATAAAAAAAAACTTTCTCATGAATACCTTATTAAGAATTCTGAACAGCTTTAAAAGGAAAAAAAAGTTTCTTAAGATTTCGAGGAAAATTGAAAATAATTTTATTTTCAAAAATTAATTTTAAGAGAATATTGCAGAAGATTTCTAAAATTCTCAGGATTAAAAAAAATATTCATAACTGCAAAAATATCTTTTAAAATAATTAGAACTTTCCTAAAATATTTTTTTTAAACCTGACACTTTTGGAAATCTTCTGCAATATTCTCTTAAAATTTATTTTTGAAAATAAAGTCATTTTCAATTTTCCTCGAAGTCTTAAGAAACTTTTTTTCCCTTTTAAAGGATTATTTTCAATAACCTAAATTCAATAATAATAATAATCTAATAATAATCAATAATAAATAATCTAAAATCTGTAAATTTTTCAAGTTGTATCATTTTAGGCAATTTTAAGCCAAAAACATTAAAAAGTGAACGATTACAACAAAAATTTTATTGAAAATTTTTTAAATTAGTAGTTAAATTAATTTTATTTGTAAGTAGTTTCAAATAAATGAAATTTTTATTTACCCGTTAAAAATTGTTGTCGTAAGAAATGTTTTTCAATCACATAAAATAGTTTTTTCAAATTAAAAAATAATGTTCCCAGAAATATAAAAAAAAAAAAAATTATCATCCTAAAACCTTGCAAAGATTTTGTGAAATCTTGAAATTTTTAATTATTTTTGAAGGTTTCTCAAAACTTTGAAATGTTTTTTAAAATAATTCAAACTTTACTAAAATATGTAATGAAATCCCGTAAAATGGAAAAAATGTCCTTGTAAATGTCCTTGAAACTAAAAAATAATTTTCAATTTTCCTATAAAACTTCGGAAACTTTTTTTATTCCGTTGAAACCTTTCACAATTCTTAAAAAGTTTCTGTATTTGTTATTCGAGATCTGCAAAAAATACATTTAAAAAAATTATTTGAAATCTTTTCGATTTTGAAATTAATTTTGAATCTTTTAAAAACTACCGAATATGTCTTACACTTATTCAATTTTTTTTCTAAATTAATAAATATTCAATTATTTATACATTAAAATTCAACAAAATAAAAAAAATTAATATCAATTTTAACGGTTTAAAGTATATATTGTTCAGTTTTGAATATTTGATTTTTAATTTATCTTTTTAAGTGAAAAGTTTAACATTGCTAAATATTAAATCAATTTTCTTTGCATAGATTTTAATTTTCATTTGTTTAAGTCTTCAATTAATGCAAAGTGTTTTAGAATTGTAATAAAATAATTATTTTTATTTTAATTTTAAAAATTAACAATTTAACTAATTTGAAATTTATAAATATTTTTTTTAAAAAGAGAAAAACCAAGAGTATTATATCATCAAGTGATGTGAAATTTGTGATATTTCTTTTGATTTGGTAGATTTTCCTCTAAAAAATTGTAAAATTCCCAGTCGAAAAATAAATTTGGTCGGTTTCACGGTCCAGCGGCCACCCTCTTTATTTCACACTTTATAGCTATTTTTATTTCATCGCAGAATTAAATTTCAAATGCATAATTGTTGCACAATTTCTGCCTTTTCATCGCATAATGTTAAAGATTGTCGTCGAAATAAAATCGCATCCCTTGTACGAATTATCAAAGAATGATTGAGAGTAAGAAAAATTATATTGTACATAAACGTCTACGCAATTTGTTTTTTAAAAAAAACTTGATGTACACGATAAGAAATATATTTTGTTAAAAAATATAACTGGAAAAATTCTTTAAAGAATATAATTTTCGACATTTCTTTATTTTCTCCTCATCTTTAATTCTTAAAATAGAGTGTACGAAAATATATGTGGCATCTTTTTCTAACTAATTAAAAATTTGTTCTAAATTTCAGTTTGCGAAGTGCACTGCACTTTTTGAAAAAATAAATTTCTAATCTATTTTTCTTTCCTGACGAAAGATGTCAATTTACAATTGATAAATTGCGTTTGTAATGATAGATGATTTCTGAATTTTCTTTGTAAACTTTTTTCACAGAAGAACAGTTGACCTTTTCTGCGGCGAGATAACAGGCGCCCCAAGCTGAAGATCTTGTTAGCAAAAGAAGAGTTAATTCGTCCACGACTTGTCTTCGGAGAATTTGAGAGGTAAATCCTTTTTTCATCCAGTTCCAGGATTTCCAGACTGATCCCACACACACTACTTTCAATCCGCCTTCGGCCAATTTCAGGTCCTGGAAAATTTGCAAAATTAAGGTAACTTATATTTTTTTCATCAATTTCTTTGATAGGGTTGCTACAAAATACAAGTTTAGAAATTATCCAACTATTTCCTGACCATTCTCAAATTTTTTTAAATTACCTTGCACTTATCAATCATTTTAATGCAAAACAAAAATGATTTTAAATATTTTTGAAACACTTTTCGTGACAACATTAATACGGATTAATAAATTATAAATAAATAAATTTTCAATCAGAAAGAGATGAATTACAACTTTAGTCAAAAAAATTAATTTTCAAACAAAACAAAAATATATTTTTTTAATACTAGGGTTGTATTTTTAAGCCAAAAGATAAATTTTCAGCAAAACAGTTTCCAACCCAAAAATATGAACTTTTAACAAAAATGTTGACTTTTCAATGAAACATATGAATTTTCTACCAAAATAATTGAATTTTCAAACTGAAAAAGACAATTTAAAGAAAAAGAATGAATTTTCAACTAAGAAAAGAGACATTTTCAAACAAAAAATGTTACACGTTCAGTTTAAAAATTAATTTTCAACAAAATAGTTATACATTTTCAACGAAATAAATGAATTTTTAACTAAAATGAGGAATCTTCAACCAAATAAGAAATTTCTTAACCAAACAGTTGAATTTTCAACGCAAAAGATGAATTTTGAACCAAAAAAAGGAAAAGGTTTCAATAAAATAGATTCATTTTCAACAAAAAACGTATACGTTTAGTCAAAAATAGAACATAGTATAAAATAAGTCAGAAAAATAAACTTTCACAAAAAACAAGAAATTTTCAACAAAATAAATGAATTTTTAAACAAAAAATTTTATTAATTTTAGGAACCTTGGAGGCAAATTAATAAAAAAAATGATTTCTCAATCTAAAAATTTAACAGTTTATTTTTATATCAAAAGCAGGTGAATTAGAACAAAAAAGTGAGAAATTTTAATAAATTAGTATAATCCTCAACCAAAGCAGACTAACCTTCCAAATAAAAAGATTTTTTAATCAGTAAAAAAAATCTCCTTCAAAATGTTGAATTTTCAAGTCAAAAAAACAAATTTCCAGCAAAACAGTGGAGTTTACAATCCAAAAATATAAAATTTTAACAAAAATGTTGACTTTTCAAT
>JAAAKG020096502.1:0-16077 GCA_010014905.2 Druon quercuslanigerum
CCTATAGTTAAACATAAAATATGTTAATCCTGAACATGTAGATGTTACATTTGAACATCCATTTTTCTCCGTGTACTAATCTGCAAATCTGTCCGGTATAACAAAACAATTTTGTTGGAAAGTTTTTGTTCGTTTTACAAAAATGTTGCTCTGATTACTAAAAAAAGTGTTTGGTGTAACGAAACAATTAACGTATCTCAAACAAAATTTTTTGTTAAGTACCGTTTGTTACTTGTACCAAAAAATTTGCTTGCTCGTACCAAACACGCTGATATGCCATAGAAAGCAACATATTGTCGATTTGATCTATAAGCTTCTTTGAAGTTTTTAAAAATTAAACAATGTTTTATCATATGGTTACGGTTATAGTGATTTCCCCCGATTTCACGTAAGAATGCAGGATTATTAAAATAACTTCTTCATATAGTATCGCAAAATAAAGCCAAATACTCCTTGTTTAAAGAAAAAGCTAGAAGAAGAGAAAACAATTTGATTCAGTAAAACGCATTTTATTTTAAAGTCTTTCTATTAATCGCAATTCTTTCTATACTGTCGCCCAAAGTAAAAAATACATTGTCGTTTAAGTCCAGTTTCCTATTGTCAAATACAACAGAATAAACCTAAACCGCAAAGTCACTTACGTAACTTTCTACCTTGGGTGACAATATAATCATGGATTATTCTGATGAAATTGAATTGTGATAACTAAGCAAATTCTTTGAAACTTGAACGCATTTCATTGAATAAGTTCATTTTCCTAACTTGAGCGTTATGTCGCATCAATGAGATATTTTATTATATTTACAAGATGAGACTTTTCTTTCAACAAAACCATATCGTTCATACAACCAAAGACTTGTATTGCTTATACAAAAACCTGTTAAATTCTAAAAAATAAACTTTTTAATTGTAACCAAACGAACCAACAAAATAATTTGGTTGTCTCAACCAAACACTTTCCTCAGTATCAATTAACTGCAGAAAATTGTGAGTAGTTACAGAAATAGTGCAGAGTTGTACTAATAATGAGTAGTTTTCTACTAATTTATAGTTAAATTCTACTAATTCAATCAGTAGTACATAATTCAAGTATACTTGTAATATGCTTATGCTAATTTAATTATATTCTCTTATATTTAATTATCACTTTTTACGAAATGAATTTTTTAACTCAAAAGTGAAATGTTGGGCTCTGTTTGAAAAATAAAATATGTTCTCGTCTCTGACAGAATTCGGTGAGAAATTGTCGGTCTTGGACGAAATAGACTTGGCACTACTTCAAAATTACGTGCTACTTGTGAAGTTCAACCGGCCTAACCTAATTATCTCCTAATTATTAGATATTAGAGCTGCCTTTGTAATTTTGTAGGACGTATTTACTTCTGTTATTGAAATAACGTGCGTGATTAAAATGAGAGAGAAAATACTAAAAGTGTAATTCAATTCATTTAAGGTAGCAACAGTTATCTTCATACACTGCTTAGAATCAAACAAATTTAAACTTCAAGTATTCATAATCAACCAATTTTTAATTTTAAATCGGGATAATAATTTTAAAATTTGGATAGTATAAATTGAAATGCTCTAATAAGCTATGTAAAATGTCGATATTACTCGATTTAATTTTTTAGTTATTGTACATGTTTGAAAGTTTTTAATTAAAAATTCCACATATTAAATTCATCATTTAAGGTCTTTCAAAATTAAATAATTTAAAATTCAGACGATTAAACTATCAAAGAAATTTAAAATTAAACAATTTCAAGCTTCAAGTGTTTATAGAATCGATGCGTTCAAATCAAGTATCAACATTCCTGTTAAATTTGTATCTATTTTATAAAATTTTATTGTAATAAAGGGCGTGCCCATTATATTCCAAATAAACAAATATTTGCAACTTCTATTGAACTGTCTACCGTTATGGAATTTTCCGTGAAAATAAATCCATTTTAAACTCTTTCAGGGCTAACGTTACGGAAAATTCCGTAATAATAGCTAGTCACCACTTCTATACAAACGTAACTCTTTAAAAAATGAAGAATTATAAGTATAAAGCCTTCACAAATGAATAATGCAATATTTTTAAGTTTTAAATTTTATGCAATAAAAACATTCAATTCCTAATAATAAGCGAAAATGCCAACTTACATATTCCAAATTTTAGATCTTAGAATATTTAAAATTAAGTAGGCAATTGAAATTTTATGTGCACATTATATGAAGCAATCAATAATATGCTTTTTTATAATTATAAACTTTATAAACGGTCATTAATAAAAATAATAATAAACATTTTACATTTCAATCGAGTTAAAATGGTTGATTTTTAAATCTAAGTACTTGAAACAGAAAAAAAGTAAAAAATTAGAAACTTAAGGTGCTCGTAGTCGTAAATTTACAATTTCACATTCAAACACTTGAAAGAAACATTTTAAGGTATTAAATTGTGAATTTAGAAACATCTGAATAGCAAAAGATAGCAATACAGTTTTTGAAAATAGCTTTATTTAATTGAGTAGGTAAAGAATTACATAATGATGGAATCGAAATAAAATCTTACCTTCTTTTTGTCCCTCATCGAACCTTTTCCTCGAACCATGATTTTGCATCCTGTTTCTTGTTCCAACTGTTTCGCGGTCATCCCGCGTGGTCCCAAGATTCGCCCAACAAAATTGAACTACAATCAGAAAAGATAATGCAAATGAATTTAAAAAAATAATCAAAAGCCAAAAAATTGCTTTTATTTTTGCAGTTCATTTTGTCAATGCATCCTTTATTTGGAGACATTTAGATGTTTCGATGCTGTTCAGATATATTCAAGAACACGAGGAAAAAGTGGGAGTTACCGAATTGTGCGTTGGTCACCAATCACACAACAAAACGATAAGTGTTGACCAATCACGGAACACAGGTAGACCAATCAGATAAGCCTTATCTTGTCTATCAATAAGAATGAAACACTACTTCATTCTGACATATCAAACACAAATCGGACACAATGAAGACAATAAAATAAGACATAAATTCATGCATCATGAGAAAGATCTACGAAAAGAGCATTATTGTACGGCACTTTTTGTCAATAATTTCGAGGACAAATAATAAGGATGGGAGTAAACTTCCTGTAAGTGAAAATATTAAACTGGTAAGAGCTGCGAGTTCATTTGAAAATAAATACAGGTTTGGTGCCTGTACCACGCAAATAGTTAAAATGCATTCTCAGGTGAAATAAAGCGAAGGTCATGAAATTTTTTGCTTCTTTTCCTTTTCTCTATTCTTCTCTTCATTCTTTTTTTGTCATCAAATATGTTCCTTTCCCAGTGTAAATGTAGGTAGGTTCGTAACATGTCATTCAGGATATAAAGCAAGGCTCCTCTTATGCGGTCGGCTTTAGAAAAGGCGCGCCTATCATTATAATAGGTGCCGTTGCAGAAATTGTCGGGCGAAATAAATCAAACCCCCTTGGTAATACAATACTTTAGCGATCAGATATGAGCCAGATAAAATTTATCGTGGGAAGTTCGACAATTCGTATTCAATTATTTCAATTTTTATGATGCACTTTGAGCCAGAAATTAATATTAGAGTCATTTTTGGTTTTACACATACTTCTGTTTTTTTCTTCTTTTTTTTCTTTTTAGGGTGGACGCATATTTTAAAAATGAAAATAATTGTCTAGACACAAACATTCTGAGAAGCTTCGTCGACTTTCAGACGACAAATGATTCGTAAAGCATGGGGTCGTCTATCTTTAGACATTGCTTCAGAAAAAGGAGGCTTGGCGGTTACGACAAATCGAAGTACCAAGAGTTTCTCTCAACACACAGAAATCTGTCCTTTCTGAGATTCTGTATGACTCACGAATTCTTGTATAAGATTCATGATCTCAATACGAACATGAATAAAAAACGTCCTTTGCTACTACTAACTATTACCAACAGTAAAAATTAAAACAAACGTATTAGAGAATATTTTTGAATTTAAAATAATTTTTTTTTAAGTTGAAAAAAAACTTTAAAGGTACATTTTTATTTTTTTTTAAATCAATACAAGCACCAGCATCTTCTCAAATATTACAATAGAGGAATCGTAATTCCATTATGAGCTAAATTGAATGCTTCCCCTCGACCTCGATGATTCAAAGGTGCCCGCATGCTCCTCTAGATTTTAATGGCGAACGAAGTTAAATTTGAATCAGCAGTTACTCACGGTGAAATAAATCGACTTCCACATTTACTGCTTTTCAACACTAAATATTTTTTTTCAACGCCTATTTTCTCCCATTTGTGTTGAACACAACATTTAATTTCACAGTTAAACAAACATAGACACCAAATTTCACACAATTCTAAAAATCTCATTGCTTCAAATAAGAATAATATCAGTTTTCAACTGTTTAAATAAAAGAATGTTTCATTCTGAAACTCTTCAATTATCAGAAGAATGTTAGCTCGACTGAGGCAATAATGCATTTACACCAAACAAATATTTGTTTACACTAGTCAAATGAAGCAATTTTTTGTTTGTTTAAATTACGTCACACTACGTCAATTGTTGAAAGTTTTTCTTCTTTCAATCTTCATCATAGAAATTCCACGTTTTTTTCTCAAGTGTATGGGTTTCAATTAGAAAAACTTTTACATTTAAAAACAGATTGTTTAAAATTTGTCATTTGGTTCTTTAACAAACATTGACGTTGAAAGAAAAATAGTCATAAGACTCTCATATTTCCACTGATAAATTGGAATATCCTCTCTGCAGCGAACATTCTTGGCACTGTTTCCAAATTCAAAAGGAACAAGTAAACATTATCTGGTGATAGGCTGCTATTCTTTTAATTTTATTGATTTCTGGCGAGGAAAGAATGTCCTAACATCAGGTTTGTTTTATTATACCATGATTTATTTATCCTGATCTGATTTATTTATTTCAATCTGATGTATTAAGCAAGCGGTATTTTTTCGTATTAAAACAAGAAAGAAGCAATGTTCGTCGAAAATTCGACTATCAATTTTTCCTTGTGCGTTTCCAAAATTAGAGAGACCTAACATTTGTTCATGCCGCTGATGAGTTGTTTGGCTGTAGCTGAAGATAAATTGGGTTGGTAATATTTTTAGAAAACTGAAACATTTTTTGGTGTGTAAACTGTATTCTGATTCTAAAGTCGTTTTCCAGCATTATTTCCAAGAGTGAAGTTTCACTACATAAAGTGGTTCGATTTCACTCATTTGTCTTTCGCCGGAATTATTAAGTCAAGTAGCTCACTCATCCGATGATACTTTGCAAGTAGCAAGTTCCTTGTTGAATCTTTAGAGTGCCGCCATATCGCGGATGTAGACGTTGATTAGAAGCAATTGCATTTGCTCGGAGACACTGATTTGCATATCTTTCTGCTAGTAAGTCAAGCATTTGAAATTTAAATGTATCGTCTCAAATCCCAATGACCACCAGAAATTCGTGAAGAAAGCACTGCACATCAACGCTTTTCAAATTCAGAACCAGGAGAAATTTAATTCAATTAGAATTGAAGGCATTGGTACTGAAACCTAATCTGACATTTCAATGAAATAGTGTGTGACAGTCGTGATGATTAATTATTATCTATAAGTAGGTGCATCTTTTGCCAATAAATGAATATTGACATTTTTATGCCATTTAAATGAAATTATTTTGTTCAGTTAAATCCAGTATTTAAAATAATCGCCCATATATTAATTAGGCTCGCTTTATACATCAAATATTTTTTGCCTTACTCCTACAACTCCGTGATCACGATCACCGTGGCGACGTTCAGCCGAAAAAATGTAGGTTTCTCTTTCTGCTTTTCGTGAATCTTCAAATAAAACCCTAGTGCCGCGGCTTAATTGTACAATGCAACCCTTTTTATGGAATATGCATTACAGTGGTCACATTTTTTAGACAGATAGTGATTATACAATAGCCGAACTTTTATGTTTTCTGTGGTTCAATGCTTCAAACTTTACAGTTATATAATTTTATCTTTCAAAAGATCAAACATGAATTTTAATTTAGCCTTCAAAACTTTCATTTTCCAGGCTTAAAATTACAAATACTATGTACTTAAAATTGCGATTTGTTACACTTTCAAACGCTTAACATTGAAGATTGTTTAATAATGACAACTTTTAATATAAATTGTTTAATTCATCTGAATTTTGTCTTTTATACATATAATTTGGATGCTCTAAAGTAGTTCAGTTTGAAGCTGATCAATTGTTAGAAGTATTACTTTATATTTTATCATATCATTTTGAATAAAGTTCATTAACTTTTGGTTTTTCAAGACTTCCAACTTTTATAAAACGTTTCAATTTGAAATAGACAAATTTTTAATGTTTCGAATTTCGACACCACCATTCTATATGAGTCTACTTGCTGACAGTGCCGTGTTTGAGACTATTTCCTATATGCTTATACATAGCACATACAGTCTCATACACGGCGCTGTCAGCAGATGAACTCATATTGTAAGGGGAAGACGATAGAAAATTGTCCACATTCTTAAAAATCAAGATTTTGTTATGTTTTGTACTTTATTTACTTTCACAGAAAACAAATTTGAATTAATAAAATCAGCCTTCTTTTAAAATGAAGAATAGACTTTAACTGAGCTTTAAGTCTAAACTCGAGCTTAAATTGAGGTGTTACAAAAACAAGCTGTAAGAAAAACTAGACTTTTTCTGTGTTTAGTTTTTAATTGTTCAATAGTGCATTTTTAGTTTAAAAAATTTGAAGTTTAAAACTGTTGTTTACTTTGAAGGTTTCAAATTTAAAATGTAGGATTTCTACAACCATAATTAACAAATTTTTACAATATTTGCAGCTCCTTTAAACAAGAAACTACTTATTGATAACATTAGAAATAAGCTAAACGTCCCTGAAAAACTTCGGAATGTGACTGTACGCATCTTGGATGAGAAATCTTACTGCATCTGGGCCGTACACCTAATGAAGCACTTCTTAGAAAGACTGCAGTATGTCATGACTGCTGAAGTTCTTTAAGAACTCAATTTACTAAGTGCAATTTTACTATTTCTATTAATATTTAAACATTATTTTTTTGATTTGCTCATTAGAGACCAAGAAATTCAAAGCGGATTTGATCTTATAAAAGCATAACATTTTCATGCGGACGCCGCGCCATCTTGGAAAATACTGCTCTATCGAAGAAAATCGGAACTATTTCGAACGAAGCGTACGCACCCTACTGTGGAAGCTGCGAAGAATCGAGAACGATATTTGGATAATTTGAAGATCTCAATTAGACTCCCTTCAATTTTAACAATAAGCGAATTAGATCTCTGAATGTAGAGAAACAAAACATAGTTTTGAGAATAATGCGAATGGATGAGAATCGCAAAGTCCTTCATGGCAGATATCGATATTCAAACGATAACATCCTGCTGCCAAAAGCGCAGCCTTCACAGGCCCGTTATTATAACTCTTCGAGAGTATAAGTCGGCAATAGGGACGGGAGTTAGTTAGTTCTTCGTCAGGAAATCTATTCCGAGCGTGCCAGAAATAACAGCTGACTATACACATTTCGAACATACCCAACCGTACCCCCTTGGACCACCTTGGATCATCACAAACCTCTTCGAAAACTACGATTCCACTTCCGGCTGCAAACCGTCTCTTTTCACCTACCTCCCCTCATAAAGATTTCCTCTTTCAATCTCTCCAGAGACGCCCTAGTTTTGTCCTCCGAATTCAATATCGAGTGAGTGTTTTAGAAAACTACTGGATTGGCATCGCAAATAACTAAAGACAATTTAATATGCATGTGACGTAAATTAAATGATCATCGCGGCAATAATATAATCAATGGGAATTCATAATATCTCTTCCGTAAATTAACATGGCCATGTCATATAGCGAAGTTAATGGACTCGATAATGCATCGAACCAGCAAGCGGTACTCGACATTTGTTTTGCAATAAAATTGTTTTTACTTTCTGTTCTTGGTCCGAGCTCAGGCGCATAATTTACGGTCGCCTTCGATGATAAATTTCTAATTCTAATACACGATTCTCAGTGATAACTCGGGTGGAAAAGCACTTGCAATATGACATTTATATTTTATGCATTTTTTATGTCCCGATCTTAAAATGTGCAGACACTCAATTACATGCAAATCAGTTAAGCTGCATTTATTCGATTTGATTCTGCATGAAAATGAGATGTTTCGACATTAGATCCGGATTTAAATTGAATAGGTCTTAAAATATGCAAAATTAATTTGGAGCGTAACGTAAATCATGTTTAACAGAGCCACAAATACCTCACTTCATATTAACTTTGCGTGCGTCCTCATATATTATCGATTTTAAAATTTTGATTTTATGGAATACTCTGTAATATTATTTACATACTGTGTAGAATTTTTTACTATTTGATTACGAGCTGCAGAATTGTATGCTTTTTTATATATTTGGAAAAATCGTATGACAATCATTTTTGAATGCATAGATAATATTACCGCTCTTATCGCCGTACAAACAGATGTTATACCCAAATGCTAGTTTTGCACTTTATATCTTTCACATACTTTATTTATGAAAAAAAATGTGCCCAGTGAAATCTACAACAGCGGTAGGTGGAGCTGTTAACATTGAAATGAGGAAATTTTTCGCTTATTTGGGATAGCAAATTGCATGTTTCACGTTTTACCCCAGATACCATTATGCCCCGACCACGGGAATAATATTTTCTTGAACGGCAAATAAAGCGGCAATTATTAACACGCTGAATAGCAATTTCCGGACGAAACAAAGCCAATTTTAATGGGTGCATTGCTAGCTTGAGATGGTAATTAGCGTTTTTCCCGTTATGCCCTAGACAACGTTGTGCCCCTTGGGAATGATATTTTCGTGAATGGTAAATTAATCGGCAATTCTCCATGTACTCAAAATTAATTGCCGTACGGAGGGAAGCCATTTTTCAGGGGGTGGCTTCCTAACTGGAGATGGTAATTGGCGTTTTTCCCGTATTGCCCCAGACACCGTTGTGCCCCGATCTTGGGAATGATATTCTCGTGAACGGCAAATTAAGCGGCAATTATCTATGTACTCAAAATTATTTGCCGTATGGAGGGAAGCCATTTTTCAGGGGGTGGCTTGCTAACTTGAGCCTCAAGTTAACGGGCCATGCCATTTTTTAGAAAATAATTAACGGCAATTTCTGGGAATTCCACGGCATAAAAACGGCCATTTTTAGTCCAGTCAAAAAATATTTTCCGAATAGTTGGCTTGCTAACTTGATAGACGTTTTCTATAGGGCTGCTTCACGTCACTTCATTCCAATTTGAGTGAGTGTTTTTGTGGATCCAATTTTTAACAATGTTTTCCCCTTAAACAGAGCGACAGAAACAGAACAAAAATTGAAGTGAACAGTTTTTTTCTCTAAAATGTAAAATACATTTTAATTTGGGCAATATTTATTGGAAGTTAAGTTTTACATATGGAATTTCTATAGTATACCGTGAAAACCCACTTTCATATTAAAACTATTTTTGTCAACAAATAAAAAAAATTTAACATACACTGTCATGCAAAGAATTCTAAGCGCCTCTTTTTATGGCAGGTAAATGTCTCTTAATTACACTTATGCCAGAGCTGAAATTTGTTCTTTCTCAAAGGTTAAATGTCCTCAAAATTTTGTATACTATGAGCCCAGGATGAAGCCAATTTTTCTATTTTGAAATAGATATTACAAAAATACTATAAAGTTTTAGTATTTTCTTAAATTATCAATAACTTTCGTAATAATCCATACCTTTTAGTGTTTTTGTCCTCCTATATTTATAAATTAGAGAAATAATTTTAAAATGAGCCCAAGAACATTTCAAGATATTGTTTATTAAGGAAGTTATTGAAAATTTAAATTAAAACTATTTTGCAATATTTACTTAAAAACAAACAAATTGATTTCATCTTGGGCTCATATTATACTTTATTAGCCATAAAAAAGATGTCGAACATTTTTGCACGGCAGTGTATTTTTACATAAAAATGAACGAAAAATAAAATTTTATTAATATACAAATATGTAACCTGAATTTTATGTTAGAATTCGTATTTCAATTCTGATCGTCTGTAATTCATATTTTTTGCATATTTTAAATGAAATTTTTTGCTCTATGCATAAATAAAGTTTATTACAGCTTACAATTTGTTGAAACTTACATGGGAAGAGTAAAATAATTGTTTTATTGACAAGAACAGTCTGAACAGGGAATATGTTTCTTCACTGTATACGATAAAAATTCCGTATGTAATAGTTTCTAGTAACTTTATTTTTTATTCAATAATTGCTTTAAGCTATAAAAAACGACAGTGTGCATTTAAAAAATTCCATCTAGTTTCGCGAGTTCGCGACAATAGCGCAACAAGATGCCAAATTCCAATTCCTCAATATTGTACAATTTCAAATTGAAAATAGAGAAAACTTTTTCTGTGTTCAATTTTGCCGTCTTTTAATTTGGAATGGCGGTTCTAAATGTTTTTCATTTGGAAATTATCTAATTTTGAAAGCCTCGATCTTTTTCAATACTGAAAGTTTTCATTTTAAATCGTTTAAGTTTTAAGGTTTAATTTACAATTTAAAACGTTTCAAATATAGAAGTATTCCGCATTAGATTCAATATTTTAGAGATTCTCTTTTGAATATCTAAAATTATTCATTTTATGGTTTTGAAGGTTTGTACTGGATAATTTAAATAATGGGAAATAATTTTTGAAACGTATGGAAAAACCCAGAAATAACAGACTGTTTTTCTGAATTTCAAGTGACTTTTCTATCAGAAGAAAGAATAAATAATTTCGGTTTGCAAATGGTCAAAATTGCATTTACGAAATTTACATTAACTACCATACACGATAGTATTTACAAAAACTTTAAGTCTTATAATAACGTGTAATATGGTAAATATAAGCTGCCAAGATAACTTTCACTGCAGGTGGTTCAATCACGTCCTTTGACACTTCTGAATTCTTATTACTGACGTGAGCGCTAATCGGATTTAATGAATGCAAGAAAAGCAACAGACAAAATTAAACGACTTGTCAAGTCCTTTTTCAGAACATTAAATGCCTTGACATGCGACGGATAAGGCGAATGGAAGAACTAATTACTGTGTCAACTAGAGCAATGACATATAAACTAGTACATAAAGTCCTTTTTAGTCACAAATTGCGCTTTATATAAGTTCTAATTAACTTTTTATCACTCGTATTTTAGACGCACTTCGTTACGCAGGGAGACCACTAAATTTTATAAGGAAAAAAATCCTATTATTTCCTAGTTTTTCCTTGTTTTCAATTATTTATTTTTAAAAACTTAAAATATCATAAGAATTGTACTTTGGAGTACAATTGTACTGTGAATGGCAACATTTTGCACAGCGGCAAGATTGATTGTGTTATATGATTAAATTGTTTTTTAATACTCACGTCTGGGTGTTCTTTAACAGGTACATATACTTTTTCTGTGAGTGTCGTGACATCTCCTTCTTGTTCTGGTAAAATCAAAGGTTCCTTTTTGACACCACTTATTTGGAACAGGCTGGCCCGAACCTTGGCGATTTCTGTAACACAAATTGACATGCTTGTAAGTCACTTCTATTCAAGGTCGTTTGCATCGGATGTAGCTAATTGTCGATTTAAAGTTCGGAGGGCCGAAATAATTAGCAAGGGCAAATGATCGTGGGATCCAACATTCTCCCGGTATTATACATGTTTCGTAGTTAGAAAATAAATTAAAGCATCAACATTTAAAACATTTATTTCGGAAAACTATTTTTTCCAATGAATAAACAAATTTTAACACAGTTTTACAAGATATACGATTATACTGAAATCGAATCTCTAAATCCAAATTCGACTATCAATATCTGGCTGCACTCGGGAAAGGTCTTTGGCAGTTTTACGCTCCTATGGCCAAAAGGTATACATGTATACAAATACATAAGTAAATAAATAAAAGATAAATTAGGATCAAGATTAAAGGCATTCGTGGGAGTTTAGCGGAGTGACTTTAATACGCGAGATCACATAAGAGGATCTCAAGTGGATCAAAATGTGTCTCACAAGTATGCATATAAATATAAATCAGGAGCGTAGCCCGAGCACATGCTTTGCACTAAGAAAATCTGTGCATTCATGTGTGAAACAATGAACGCACGTGTGTCGATTTACATTTGCAGTGACTGAAGACTATTATTTGTTATGTAGCAAGATGTGATATCTAAGAAACAAGAAGGTAACAGAGAAGCGAGCTTTTCACTATGCACTTGTCTAATATGACCAATCTGTCCTTGACACAGTGCAGAAATAATATACAGTCGCATCACTGTAAAGTCGCCCTCTCCAAGAGTACTTCAGATCGTGCCTCGATAACGCCTGAAATTAATTAGCCGATCAAAGATCAAGCATTCCGACTCAAATGGTCGCTGCACCCTCGCCGGACGTGGTCCCTAGTCCCTACCCATCCGCCCAACAGTCATCTGCATCCTACTGGAAATGTTTCCCAGACATCGAACTCGAAAGCCTTCAATCCTTTCCAGACAAGAAATTACTTATCTTTTTTATTGTGAAATATTGCACATAGAAAATGTTTCATTCGATGAAAGAAAGATGGTTTTAAGACTCGAAAGAAATCAGACCCAAATTGTTCTTATAGACATTTATTTATTATCAGGGTGTATCCCAATGCATGATTTTAAATTCCCGGTCTTTCACGGGTTTCTCCCAGAAATCAATTAAAAAAAGTTCCAATCATTTTTAAAAAATTAGAATTTTTTCAATCGATTTCAACCATTTCTAATTTGGAACAGGAAATTTGGTAAAATAAATATAATTAAGACTTTGAACTGAGATTTTTGAAATTCCATTTTTCTAAAATAGAATTGAAATTATTGTCAAAAATTAACATTTCATTTCAAAAATTCTGCGCGAATTCATAATTATCATTATTAAGGGAAATACCATGCGCCAAAGTCTAACTTATATCATTCTTTACGGAAATTTAATATTGCAAGACACAATCATCAATCAATCAATTAATCAATTACACACACACACAAATTCCGGTGCAGGTCAGGATTATATTTGTTTATAATATTTTTCATTTTAATTTTCAGAAATATACTAACTCTTTTTTTTAATAAAATTTGGACGAAGGAAGTTCAAATTCTGGTAAATTTTTATTTACAAAAAAAACCTACATTTAAACAAATTCTAATTTGGAACAAGAAATTTTAAAAATCTAACGAATTCTGATTTTGATCTATAAATCATAAAATAAAACTATACTCAATTTAATTTCCCAGCAGGAACTCGAAAATTAAATTAAAAATCAAAATATATATAGTGTGAAACACGTTTTTTACGATAACTTTAAATGGAATAGTGCTGATTTAATCAAATTTGACGAGTTTAGTTCTAATTAATACTCAGGAAGATTTTGAGCAAAAGCAGTCAATTATACACTCAAAACAAAATTTCTTGAACCAAAAATAACTGTTTTCTTAAATATACATGGAAATTTGGAAAATTTTCTGATTAATCAACCCAATCATCCATCTATCAAAACATTTCTTTAAAACAAACAAAAAATGTAGGCTAGTGAACAAACTACTTTCTTGTCTGTATAACAACCAGGTTCTATGGTTGAAACAACAAAAATTTTGTTCATTCAACCAAATCGCTTTCTGAGTGTAATTGGCTTTTTTGTGATACGTGCTCAAGAAATGCTACTTTGCACGTCTGTTTGGCAACCACAAAACGCTAAATTCTCCACGAAATCATTATTCCACTTTACTAAAAGCTCGTTTCATAGACGCCTTTGATATTTTTTCACGTGAAAAACATATTCACGCTAATCGACGTCTGCCGCCATCTCTTGGTATAAAAAATAATGAGAAGATATTCGGGGAAGCAACTTTTTCAACTACGCATGTGCTAAAAAGCGCGGGTCTATTTGAAAGCAAGGAGTACTATAAATAATAATATAGATAAATATGTTAAGAAAATTTTCACTTTTAAAAAATTAATTACATTGACCATCGCTTTTCGGTACATGCGCAGTTGAAAAGTCGTGGTCCGTTAGCATCCCTAGGTAGTCCTAGTCTGTTTTATTTTTGTTAATTACATAGCGTGCGAAAATCTTGATCTCCATTATCTAAAAGATTAATGGAATTTTAACGGTATAAGTGCATAATAAGTCGAATAATTCGTTTTTGAACCTATCCAATTTACTAATTTGGGTAATAGGACAAGCAGCCACGCGTCGGGTTGATGGGACGGGCCCCTCTTGTACCAATCAGGGCCGTTATAGTCGACTTTAAATAGTTGATGAATGTATCACTATATTAGTATATGACTCGCGCCATGCGACGATTGTCATGACAGCGAGAGCCCTCGCTGGAAACGAGGCGCCATCTATTTAGTGACAAAGGATCCCACTTTTCTCATATTTACTTGTTTTATTATTGTTTTATTATATTTACTTGTTTTATGCAAAGAAGAATTTTTTTGAAATCTAGTAATGTTTCGAATTTAATAAAGATCACATATCTGACAACATAAAACTTATTTAAGTATGTCAACAAAATTTCGCTATCACTACGAAACATTTTTTTGTTTGAATAAATATCTTTACGATCGTATGTGCTCCTTCGAAAGAACCGAAGCAACGCACATTTAAGCCAAATTAAGCAAGTAAATGAAATTTTTGTATTGCCCTTGAACAACAACGTGCTAAAATTTACAGAACAATAAACATGTTCGGAGATCCTTTATTATGAAAATTCCGGACTATTTATTAAATTTAGTTGTCTGCGTGTTGTATTTGTAACAATTGCTAACAAGTGTTACTGTTGATTTTTGAGATTTATAACTTGATAAATGCATTCCTGATTCGATGTACGTATAATATATCGATTGGAAGGATCCTCGCTTTGCAAAATCCGTGTCACTTCCTGCTATTGGTAGTGTTACGCGAAACCAAAAGCCGTAGGAAATTACTGCTCATTTATAAGGTATGTAAAGACTGAAGAGAGAAGTAACAAGTAACATGAGGCCCAGCTATGTTCATATAGCCATATAGTCAATAGTGTGTGGAAAGAGGCCCAACCCATCCACTTAATGCCTGATGTGCTCACCCATACGAGACAAGGCATTTGGTTTCTTGGGGGTCGTTGCTGGGATTGTCTATTTATGACACATAAAAAAGTGCATTAGTATCCAGGAAGGTATCAGCTCATATTATTCAATGAAAACATTGGTTTACAGATGGAAATCAGCAAAAGCCCACAGTGTAAAGTAAACCTTAATGTCCGCCCACATATATACAGAGTTTAAATTAATTATGATAAATTAATGGTTAAAAGACCGCAAGCACGGAAATTTAGCACCATTTCGGTTTCTGGGAAAAAGTCCGTTATGTTTTGTTCGTAAAGTCATATGTATAGTGCGGAAATTCAGTAAAATCACGATGGACAGTACGTCCATCAAGATGCCTTTACGCCTGAAGCAATCAAACAAAATCCGAGCATTCTCGTTAATCATCGGATTACCACATGCAGAGAAACTGTGCGGTCCTGGCAGAAATTTATAGATATAGCCTATCCCTATATGATAAAATTTTATTGTCCAGATAGCATGTTTTTTTTTACCTGAACTCCCAAATTTTTAGACATTTTCTGTTTCGCGTCAACGAGAATTAACAGTATTTTAAAATTAACATAATTTTCGCGTAGTGTCACTATTCTTGTCTGTAAAAACAAACTCTGCTTCGCACATCGCACTCGCGCACTCATGCCGTCATGCACATGCAGTATTTGAGCGAGTTCTGCCCGAATCAAATGAAATTCATCTTCGCTCTAACGTACTTTCTGCTATTTTATACTTATAATGAAAAATTTTGATAAGAAATGCGACTTTTACATTCGTTTTGTAGCTTAAATCACTATCCGTTCACCTCACGGAGAAAAATGGATGTTCAAATGTAACATCTACATGTTCAGGATTAACATATTTTATGTTTAACTATAGGACA
>JAAAKG020096513.1:0-16077 GCA_010014905.2 Druon quercuslanigerum
GAATTTTTGAAGAACAAGATTAATTTACTACCAAAAAAAGACGAATTTCCTATAAAATTTAAGAATTCTAAACAAAAAAAATTAATTTTTAACAAAGAAAGAAAACATTTTTTAGATTTTAAGATAGTAATTCAATTTTAAAACATAGTTATTACATTTTTAACCAGAAAGATCAGTTTTAAAATAAAAAGATTAATATTCTACCGAAAAAGACCAGTTTCTAACAAAATTAAAGAAATCTCGACCAAGAAGTTGAATTTCCAACTAAAAAGATTAATTTTTTAAGAAAAAGATTAATTTTCGACAGAAATTAACGAATTTTTAACAAAATTTAAAAGTTCTCAACCCAAAAGTAGAATTTTCAATTGATAAATATGAATTTTTGAAGAACAAGATTAATTTACTACCAAAAAAAGACGAATTTCCTATAAAATTTAAGAATTCTAAACAAAACAAAATTAATTTTTAACAAAGAAAGAAAACATTTTTTTATTTTTAAGAATATAGCTTAACTTTGAAACACCGTTATTGAATTTGTAACTAAAAAGATCATTTTTGAATCAAAAAGATTAGTTTTTGCAAAAACAGCTCTTTTTCACAAGATTCAAACATTCTCAGACAAAAAGTTGATTTTTCGACTAAAAAAGATGAATGTTCGAAGAAAAAGATTTATTTAATACAAAAAAAGACGAATTTCCTATAAAATTAATGCATTTTCAACCAAAAAAAACATGAATTTTTGACAAAGAAAACATTTTTTTTAATTTTTAAGAATATAGTTCAACTTTAAAACATATTTATTAAATTTGTAACCAAAAGCATCATTTTTTAATCAAAAAGGTTCATTTTTTACTTTAAACAAAGCTAATTTTTAACAAGTTTCAAGAATTCTCGACCAAGAAGTTGAATTTCCAACTAAAAACGATAAATTTTTGTAGAAAAAGATTAATTTGCGACGAAAAAATACGATTTTTCAACAAAATTTTAAGATTTCTCAAAAAAAAAAAGAGTTTTTAACAAAGAAAGAAAATATTTTTGTAGATTTTAAGATAGTAGTTCAACTTTGAAACATAGTTCTTACATTTTTAACCAGAAAGATCAGTTTAAAAATAAAAAGATTGATATTCTACCGAAAAAGACCAGTTTCTAACAAAATTAAAGAAATCTCGACCAAGAAGTTGAATTTCCAACTAAAAAGATTAATTTTTTAAGAAAAAGATTAATTTACTACGAAAAAAGACAAATTTTCAAGAAAATTCAAGAATTTTAAACCAAAAAGTTGAGTTTTCAACTAAAAACATAAACTTTTGAACAAAAAGATTAAATTTCTACCGAAATTTGAATTTTCAACTAAAAAGTATGAATTTTCAACCAAAGATTTTAATTTTTGACTAAAATTTTGAATCGTCAATCAAAAAATGCATTTTGCAGATGTTTGTTCAACTTTAAAACCTAGTTGTTACATTTTCAACCAAAATAATTAATTTTTTACCGAAAAAAAAACAAAGTTTTGACAAACTTCAAAAATTCTCAAACAAAAAGTTGAATTTTCAAATAAAAAGGATGAATTTTTAAACAGAAAGATGAATTTACTACCAAAAAGGACGAAATTTTAATTGAATTTAAGAATTCTCAACTAAAAAGTTAAATTTATAAGAAAGGAGTTCAACTTTACAACCTAGTTTCAAAGACCAGTTATTTTTAGACAACAAAAATTTTATTGTTAAACAGAACAGTTCAATTTTCAAATAAAGAGATGAATTTTTTAACTAAAATTGTGAATCATCTACCAAGAAATTAATATTGAATGAATTTTCAACTAAAAAAGAAGAACATTTGAATAAAAAGCTGAATTTACCAGCTAAAGAGACTAATTTCTAACCGAATTAAAGAATTGGAAACCAATTAATTTAATTTTAAACTAAAAAAGATTAATTTTTAATAAAATTCAAGAACTCTGAACGAAAAAGTCAAATTTTCAACTTAAACATAAATTTTTTAACGAAAAGATTAAGTTTTCTAAGAAAAACATTTATCATCTGAAAACGTACTAAAAACATTATCATATGTACTTTTAGAAGAAGAAAAAAATTTATTTAAATTTAAAAGGTTAATATAAAATAATACTCCCGATCGCAGTAACATTCCTTGAGTTTGATTTTGTACATTTTCAACTATATCTATACTTTATAAGAGAAAGAATTTGATAATCTTTTATTCACTTACTCATAATTTATCCTCTCTTGGAACAGCGAATTTGAGAAAATAATTATCGGTTTTATTTATTTTTTTTAATATTTATTATCGCTTTTAATTTATTTTATTTATTTTATGAAGTTTACGTAAAAAAAACATGGAACGGGTCTTTTTAAAAGAATTATAATTCGAATTGTGAAGAAAGGAGTTCAAAAAAATCCCTCTTCCAAGCCATTCGTCGCAATTTAAAAATTCCCTATTCCAAATTTTTGAAAAAGAAAGTGCTTCAAGAAGTTTTCAGTTTAGAACAAGTCTTTTCAGAATATATATTTCTGAATTACAAAAGAAAATTTTGTAACGTTTGTTACAAATTCAACTTTTTTTTTTTTAATTCAACACCTTGGTTAAAAGTTCAACTTTGGTCATCCCAGTAGAAAATTGTTTTTTTTTTTTTTTAAATGAAACTATTAGTCTCAAAGTTTATGTACTTTGTGGAAAACTTTTGTCTTTTTTGTAAAATTAATATTTATGATTAGAAGATCATCTTTTTGATGGGTATAAAATTCGTTTTATTTCAAAATTCATCAGTTTGGTTGAAAATTACTTTCTTTAATTGAAAATTCAACTATTTGGTTTAAAATTCTTTTCGATTAAAAGATGAAGTATTCCAGTTAAATATTCATAATTCCAGTTAAAAATTCATCTCATTGGTTGTACATTAATATTTGGTTGAATAATTATCTTTATTAGTTGTAAATTCGTCTCTTTTAGTGGAAATTAATCTTCTTGGTTGAAAAGTAATATTTTTTCTCAAAAATTCAGTTATTCTAGATTCCTCATTTTAATTGAAAATTCATCCTTCTACTTGAAAATTTATCATTTTCAGTTAAAGATTTACAAATTTACTGTTAATTGTCAACCAAAAATAAGAATTTTCAACAGAAAAAGAATATTTCTCTATAAAAAATGTAATGTTTGATATTTTAAACAAGAAACGATTTAAATTTTAAATAAAAAACATTCGAATTAAACCAGAAAGCTGCCTTTTGAATTATACGGTTAAATTTTTAACTAAAAATGTGAATTTTTAATACAGTATGTTTATTTTCTACGAAAAATATCAAATTTCTCACAAAATACGTACATTTAAAAAAAAAATAGTCGAGTCTTCAACAAAGAAGATTCATTTTCTATTAGAAAGGATGAAATTTCAATAAATTACATAGATTTTCAACTAAATAATTTGAACACTGGATGTGATGCTATTCCAAAATTTATGTGTTTAATTTTTAGTTATTACAATTTTGTATGTTTTTATTTAGTTTTCAAGTAAAACAGATTAATTCTTAATCAAAAGAGTAGTTAATTTTTCACTCAAGAGAATTCATTCTTTTTAATTCAACAAAACCGTTTAATTTTCTGCCGAATAATTTTAATATTTTTAATTTAATTTAAATACAAAACATTTGGATTTAACGAACAAAAATGAATGTTCAACAAAACATCTGAATCCTCAAGAAAAAGAAATTAATTTTCAACAAAATGGTTGTATTTTTAACCAAAAAAAATTTATTTATGACTAAAAAACACGAATTTGTAACAAAACCCATAAATTTTCAACTAAATCGTTAAATTTTCTACGAAATTGTTGAATTTTCGAGCCGAAAATACGAACTTTGTAGAAAAATATTCAATTTTGAAACTGAGAATATGAACTTTCAAACAATCAGTTTAATTTTCATTTATCTTAAGGTTTTACATTTTTTAAACAGATGGATTTAACAAACAAAAACGAATTTTCAACAAAATACTTTAAGTTATAAATTAATTTCTGTTTGAAAGTCAAACTATAATCTCAATTTTTTTAAATTAAAAATTGATATATAAATAAAATAATACTTGAAGATTGAAAATTAGTCTTAAAATCCGACTTTTTTAATGTAAAATTAATTTTTTTAGTAAAAAAATCCCAGTATTCTGTTAAAAATTCAACTATTTGATTAAAAATTCAAGTATTTTCTTAAAAACTCATTCTTTAAACATTAAATTATTTCGTTCACAATTTAACTGTTGTTGGTTGAAGTTTAATCGTTTTTTGTCCGGGAAATCACAGTGAATTTATATTTTGACCAGGAATTTTACAAATTTTTATGGAAAAAAATCTCTCCAAGTTTGATTTCAACAGTTTTTTAAATAATCAGTTGAATTTTTATCTTTTTCAACTATAATATTCAGTTTACAGTCCTTCTTTCGAAAATCTTTTTACTTACAAGTTTTCCATTTTGAATTTGAATTTTTCAGCGTACATTTTTCATTTAAATAATTTTAAAATACAGTTTTAAAGACTTAAAAAAAAATTAAAAATTTGTGGCGTTAAAAAATAAAAAATTTTGCAGAAAAAAACCTTTTTAGTTGATCAAAATTGAATATAAATTATAATGATTTTCTAAATTAAACTATACATTAAGGATTAACAAGTGAATAATAATTTATTTTACAAAATGATTCGGAATCAGTTCAAATTTTAAGAATTGCCAGATTTTATTTAAATCATCGCGTTTGTTAAAAATAAAACTTATTTGTTGAAAATTAAAATCTTTTCTCAAATATTCATATTTTTGTTTAAAATTCATTTATTCGAGATAAGGATTGATCATTGTAGTTGAAAATTCATTAGTTTGGTTGAAAATTTAACTGTTTAGTTAAAAGTGGGTATTTTGGAATTGAAAATTCAACTTTTTTTGTTAAAAATTCATATATTTAATTTAAAAATCGTCTTTCTTGTCAGAAAATTAATTTTCCTCTTTGAAAATTAATCGTCTTGTTTAACAATCCATTTTTTTTCTTTAAAAATTCAAGTATTGCAATTAACTATTGATCATTTTAGTAATTAATTCATCTTTTTGGTTGTAAATAAAACTATTTGGTTAAAGGTTAGGTTAAGTTTGTTTAAAAAATGTTTGAAAGAATAATTTTTTCAACTGAAAATTTAACTATTCCATTTTTGGTTAAAAAGTGATATTTTTTAGTTCAAAATTCAGCTATTTGTTTGAAAAGTGATCTTTTTTAGTTGAAAATTTAACTCTTTAATTGAGAATTAATGTATTTTTTGAAAAATCGTCTGTTTGGTAGAAAATTAAGCCCTTTTGGTTGAAAATTCAACTTTTTTTTTTTTTTTTGAAAATTCACGCATATTTTTTAAAATCCATATTTCTACATGAAAAGTTAGGGTCTTTAAGTACAAGGCAATAAGATAGAAATGTGTTTGCAATAATTTTATTACCTAAAAATGTAAATATTCGATTTTCGGGTTTAGATTCATTTTTTTTTGTACAAAATGCATCTGTTTGGTTGAAAATTTGTCTTCTTTAATTGAAAATTCAACTATTTCGTTAAAAAATTAATGTTTTTTTGGAAAATTGTATTTTTTTAGTATAAAATTAATATTTTTTGATTTTGAACGGAATTCTTTAAAATAGAAAACCTTGAATCGTTAAAATTTAAAAAAGCTTTTGAACTTTTAACATTATAAATTTTATTCGAGTAATTAAAAAATATATTTAGAAGTTTTAAAAAATGACTCAAAATTAATTTAAAAATTGAAATTATTTCCGAAATTGTCAAAAAACAATCTGGAAGATTTTAAGCAGTTTTTTTAAAATCAATTTTCCAGGTTTTTCTGTAAAAATGGATTGTAAAATTCATTCATTGATTCTTTAATTTAAAGCACTAAAATAACGTGGATTGATATTTTTAGTACTCAATCTGAATTTTTTGAACTTTTTATTTGAAATAAAAACTGAACAGCGAATTAAAGCACTTGAATTTTAAACTTTTAAAATTGAAGTTTAAAAGTTCTTTAATTCGAAAATGTTGTATTCGAATGCTGAATAATGTACACGTTTAAAAATGAAGATTCTAACAATTTGAAATGAAATTCAGTAGAACTGCAAGGTTTATTTTTTTAATTTCATTGACCGTGAAAAATGTTTGCGAACTCTTTTTTAATCATTCTTTTTTTGTTTGACGATTTATCATTTTAGTTGAAAAATCTTGTTATTTTGCAAAATTTAAAAAATGTTGTTAACAGTTTCTTTTTAAATTAAAAATTTAACTATTCAACTTTTCGGTTAAAAATTGAACTATTATGCTGAAAACTCCATTAAAAATTAAAATATTTCGTTGAAAATTTATGTATTTTGTTCAAAATTTTTCTCTTTTGGTAGAATATTAATCTTTCTGCTCGAAAATTAATATAATTGGTTGAAAATTAGTGTTTAAAAATTGATATTTAAATTAAAAATTTAATTTAATTTAATTCATTTGTTTAGTTGTATATTTAACTATTTCGTTGAAAATTTATATTATTTGTTAAAAAAAATTATTTCTTTAAATAAAAATTAAACTAATATGACTTTATTATATTATTAAACTATTTTTTGTTGAATTTTTTTTTAATTCAACTACTAGGTTGAAAAATCCATTAAAAATTAAATAATTTGGTTGTAAATTAATGTATTTTGATAAAAAATATTCTTTTTTCGTAGAAAATTAATCTTTCAGGTTGAAATTTCATTTCTTTGGTTGAAAATTAGTTTTTCTTAATTCAAAAATAATTTTTACTGAAAACATTAACTTTCAGTTTTCGTTAGAAAATTTTTTTGCAGAGATTTAATCTTTTTGGTTGAAAACTCATCTACTTGCCTGAAAATGTAACTATTTCGTGGAACATTTTTTTCATTTGTTTAAAAATATATTTTTTTAGTTTAAAATTAAACTATTCTGATTTTTTTGTAGAAAATCTATCTTCTAATTTGAAGCTTCAACTATTCGGTTAAAAAAAATTTTTATGGAAGAATTTTGTTGAAAATTTGTATTATTTTTGTGTTGAAAATTAATTTTTTTGTTATTAAAAATGTAGCTCTTCCATTTTTGCTAGAAAAATATATTTTTTCAGTTAAAAATGTACTTATTTTGATGAAAAATCGTCTTCTTTAGTCTAAAATTCAATTATTTTAGTAGAAAATACATATTTTGGTGTTTGGTTGAAAATTTAACTATTTTATTGAAAATTCCATTTTTCTTGGTAAAAGGTTAATTTTTTGATGAAAATTTAACTATTCCATTTTTAGTTGGTCTTTTATGGTAGAAAATTAATCTTCTTAGTTGCAAATTTAATTAATTTGTTGAAAGTTAAGCTACTTTGTTAAAAATTTATTCTGTTAGTTAAAAATTTGTGATTTCTTAGTTAAAAATTACTTTTCGGACTTTTTTTTGGTTTAAAAATTGATCTTTTTCAATCGAAAATTATGCATTCCACTGAAAATTCGTCTTTTCTCAAAGAAAAAAAAAATTTTATTGAACATTTAACTACTTTGTTAAAAAGTCATTTAAATGGTTAAAAATTCGGTTTTGTGTTTGGTTGAATATTCATCGGTTTTAGGGACAAATTCATATCTTTTTTGAAAATTCGTCTTTGTTGGTACAAATTAATTGTCGCGACGGAAAATTAAACTTATCCACTTAAGTTTGAAAATTTATCGTTTTTAATATGAAAAAAACGTCATGTATTTTGTTTAAAATTATTTTTTTCTGTAAAAAATTAATCGTTTTCATTAAAAATTAAAACACTTTTAAACAAATAATTCTATTAGTTTAAATTTCACCTGTGGTTGAAAATTCATTTTACTTTTTGTTGTAAATTAATTTTTTGGACTGGTAATTTAACTATTTAATTTTTTGTTCAAAAATTCATCTTTTTGGGTAGAAAATAATTCTTCTTCGTTACAAATTAAACTTTGTTTTAAAGAATTTATTTTAGTAGTTGAAAATTGATTTTTTCTTGCTAGAAAATTATTTTTTTGCATTGGAATGTTAACTATTCCATTTTTATTTGAAAATTGTGTGTTTTTTTTTAGTAGTAAATTGGTGCATTTCGTTGAAAATTCGTCTTTGGTCATAGAGCATTAATTTTCTTCATTGCAAATTTAAGTACTTTTTTAAAATTGAACTAGTTTGTTAAAAATTGATTCTGCTAGTTGAAAATTCGTTGTTTTTTTTGTTGAAGATTGATTGTTTCAATTTGGAAATGTAGATTATTCGTTGCAAAGTCAACTGCTTCGTTAAAAATTTATTTCATTAGTTAAAAATTAATGATTTCTTATTTAAAACTTCCTTTTCGGACTGAAATGTTAACTATTCCATTTTTGTTTGGAAATTGATCGTTTTCAGTTGAAAATTGATTCATTTCGTTGAAAATTTGTCTTTTATCGTAGAAAATTAACCATTACAATTTAAGTACAAGCAGTTATTTATTACTGAATTATTTATTTAATCTATCGTGCTAAATTATTTAAGAAGAATATCTTGTCATATTAATTAAATTCTTATAAAATAAAAAGGGAAATTATTTGTAATAAACTCGCCAAAAATCATACCTGGTAAAAACCTGAAAAAATGTATTTATTTGTCCTGGAAAATCTGGGAAAATCCTGGAATTTTTTGTTTAAGGCACGCTGTTGATTGTTTTTATTATTAACTCTGTTAAGTTAATTATGATTTAATTACAGGGGCTGTGGTATTTTTGGCATTGTATTTGATCCTGGGCGTAGGCCAGCAATTGGTATGCAATATAATTGGATTTGTGTACCCAGCCTACTGTTCCATGAAAGCACTTGAAAGCCCAACTAAAGACGATGACACAAAATGGCTAACGTATTGGGTTACGTTTGCTGTTTTCACGATTATCGAGTTCTTCTCCGAATACATCGTGTGCTGGTTTCCGGTGTATTGGTTAATAAAGGTATATTTTTTATGATCAAAAAAGCCTTTAAGAGGATGGACCGGTAATCACGGGAACTGACACTGAATTTATTTTTTAACCGGGAATCTTACAAATTTTCACGAAAAAAAAAATCCTTTCAGAGTTGATTTTAGCCGATTTTTAAATAAGTAGTTTAATTTTGATCTTTTTCAATTATTCTATCATTTAGTTTAGAATGCGAAATTGAAAATATTTCATTAAAAAAAAATTTTAATCTGAGATTTTTATTTTTTTAACGTTTAAAATCGAAGATTTTACATTTAAAAAAATTCAGTTGATCAACTGTGAATATAACTTAATTAATGATTTTTACAATTGAAAAAGTAAATAATAATTGTTTGTACAAGACGATAGTTAAACAAATGTAAACGCCCTGTTGAAACTTTATAAACTATTTTCAATTTAATAATAACTTTAAAATAATATAATAATAATCAAATTTATTAAAATTCAAATATAATTTCAATCTAAAATATTCCATTTTTAAACCATGCAATTTGAAATTTTTCAATTAAGAAAAAAAAACAGTTACTTAATGCTTAGAAATATCCGACTGTTCATTTAATATCAGTAATTATGAATTAAATATACAAAACTAAAATTTGAATAATTTTAAGGTTTAATTAATAATTTTATTGTGCTACTTCATCAAATTTAATTTGTAAGTTTTTTTAACAAAATATTGAAATTCTCATCAACAAAAAAACATTTATTTAACATAATATTTAAATTTTTAACAGAGGAAATAAATTTTCAACTACAAGAAATTAAATTTGAAAAAAAGAATTTTTAACGAAAGAAATGAATTTTCAACTAAAAGCCAAATTTAATTTGTAAATTAAATTGTCGAACTTTGATGCACAAATAACAATCGCATATCTGTTATTTTTAGAAAAGTTTCGAGTAAGTTGAAGAGGTATTGAGAGGATTTGAAAACTCGTACCATTTTTAGTTAGAAATTTATCGTTTTTATTTGAAAATTGATTTTTTTTTGAAAATCGTCTTTTATGGTAGAAAATTAATCTTATTCGTTGCAAATTTAATTGCTTTGTCTAAAAATTGATCATTTTTAGCCGAAAATTGATGCATTTCACTGAATTTATCGGTTTTAAGGGAAAATTCATGTATCTTTTTTTTAAATTTGTCTTTTTTGGTAGATAATTAATTGTTGGGGCGCAAAATTTAACTTTTCCATTTAAGTTTGAAAATTGATCGTTTTTAATAAAGAAAACGTCATTTATTATGTTTAAAATTATTTTTTTTCTGTAAAAAATTAATCAGCTTCGTTAAAAATTAAAATACTTTTTAAAAAATGTTTCTGTTAGTTCAAAATTCACCTCTGATTGAAAATTCATTTTATTTTTTGTGGTAAATTAATTTGGTTGGACTGGTAATTCAACTATTTAATTTTTTGTTGAGATATTATCGTTTTTAGTTGAAAATTCATGTATTTTGTTGAAAATTCATCTTTTTGTGTAGAAAATAAATCTTCGTTACAAATTAAACTTTGTTTTAAAGAATTTACTTTAGTAGTTGAAAATTTAGTTTTTCTTTTGTTGAAAGTTATTTCTTTGGACTAAAATGTTAACTATTCCATTTTTATTTGAAAATTGGTTGTTTTTAGTAGTAAATTGATGCATTTCACTGAATATTCGTCTTTTCTTGTAGAAAATTAATCTTTTTCATTGAAAATTTCACTACTTTCTTAAAAATTCATTTAAATGGTTAAAAATTCAGTTTTGTGTTTGGTTGAAAATTATTTTTTTAACTGATATTTAACTATTCCATTTTTTGTTGGAAATTGATCGATTTTAGTGGAAAATTTATGTATCTTGTTTGAAAACTCGTCGTTTTTTTTGTAAAGATTTAATCTTTTTTAAACATTCTTCTAATTTCAAATTTGAAAATTAATTGTTTTGCCTAAAAATTTTGAATTTTTGAAATTATTTTTTTTCACCTAAAAATTTAACTTATATTTTTTAAAGCAAATTGAACGATTTGAGTTAAAAATTCGTATTTTTCGTAGAAGATTAATCTTCGTCATTTAAAATTCAATTTCTTTGTTAAAAACTCATTCTACTGATGAAAAATTAGTGTTTATTAGTTGCAAATTAATTTTTTGGACTGGAAATTTAACTGTTCCATTTTCGTTTCAAAATGGATCATTTTTAATTTAAAAAGTGCATGTATTTTATTGAAAATTATTACTTTTTTCTGTAAAAAATAATCGACTTCATTGAAAATCAAAATACTTTTCAAAAAATCATTCTATCCGTTCAGAGTTTACCTCTGATGGAAATTTCTTTTATTTTAATATATATTTTTTTAAATTAATTTCTTGGGCTTGTAATTTAACTGGTAAGTAATTTTTGGTTGAAATATTATCGTTTTTAGTAGAAAATTCATGTATTTTGTTGAAAATTCGTCTTTTTGAATAGAAAATAAATCTTCGGTAAAGATTAAACTTCTTTTTAGAAAGTTTATCTTTTTGCTTTCTTGGAAAATTCAACTGTTTTGTTAGAAATTTAAATATTTCGTAGAAAAATAATTTTTTATTTAAAAAATTCAATTTTTCATCCATTCGATTTCAAATTTTTTAAATTAAGATAAAGAATAATTATTTAATATTTAGCAATATTCGAATGTTTATTTAAGACAACTTAATTGCAACCAAATATTAAAAAGTTAAATTTGTGAAGATCTTTTAATTTTTTAACGTTACAGTTCTGATTGATCTTTTTAAAAAAAATGTTTAATTTGTAAGTGAAATTGTTGGATTTTGAACAATTTTTGAAAATCCTGCATATTAAAAAAAGTTTTGATATATAAATAATATTTATTATTTTTAGGAAAATTTGAGTAATTTCAGGAGATATTTAGAAGTTTTTAAAAGATTCAAAACACAGCCTAATTTAAAACAAGATGTAGATTTTTGCAGATTTAAAAAAAAAAAGATGTAGAAACTTTTTAAGAACTGTTAAAGGCGTCAAAATAATAAAAACATTTTCTCAAGATTCTTAGAAAAATTGCTAATAAGTTTTCATTTTGGAAAATTATTATAAGAGAATATTCAAAAGGATTTCAAAAGATTTATAAAAATTGTTAAAAATAATCTGGAATATTTGGTTAAATTTGCAGGATTTTCTAAATATTGTAGCAAAAATTCGATTCATTTCAAAAGATATTTAGAAGTTCTAAAAGAAAAATTTAATTTAAATAAGTTTAAAACAAGTTCCAGTTTTCTCAAGATTTTTAAGCTTTTCAAGGGTCTTTAAACTATTAAAAATGAAAAAAAAATAACTTATAATTTAAAAATTGTTCTGTTACAAAATTTAATTTTTCAATTTTTAACGTTTCTAGTCTAAAGTTTCTAGTTGAAAGATTTATAAAAATTTTTTTAAATAATCTGGAAGATTTTGTTAAATTTTCAGGATTTTCTAAAATTTGTAGGAAAAATCCGATTCATTTTAAAAGATATTTTTTTAAATGTTCTAAAAAACATTTAATTTAAATAAATTTAAAACAACTTTTAGTTTTCTGAAGATTTTTAAGCTTTTCAAGGTTCTTTAAACTATTGAAAATGAAAAGAAATAACTTATAATTTAAAAAGTATTCTGTTAAAAAATTTATTTTTTCAATTTTTAATGTTTCTAGCTTAAATTATTTTAAAGTAATGAAATTTGAAAAATTTAAAGTTCATTGATTCTTTAATTTAGAGCATTAATTGAATTATTAATTGAGAAAAGTTAAAAAAATTTAAATTTTGCAGTTTATCTACATTTAATTTAAAATTGTTCAAGTGAAAAGTGTTGGTACCGTCCATTTTTAATGTGTACATTATTCAGCAATAGAATACAACATCTTTTAATTAAAAAACTTTAAATTTTATGTTTGCGAACCGGAAAATGGCTGGGATTTTATTTTAAAGTTGTTTTTTATTATTTTTCAGTGCCTTTTCTACGTTTGGCTGATGGCGCCCTCTGAATACAACGGATCCCTGATGCTATATCGGAAAGTTATTCGTCCTAGATTTGTGCAGTACCAGCCCAAAGTTGATAAATTATTGTCAAACGCTGGCGATATCGGTAAGAAATTTTAAATTACAAAAAAAGTCGAAGATCCACAAAAATTCAAATGGGATAAGTGAAAAAAAATTTTTTATATACAAATTAATAATGAAAGATTATGGTTTATTCATAATACAAAGTAAAAGTTTGAGTCATTCAGTATGAAAAGAAAAAAAATTAATATTTTAATTACTGATCAGTTTTTCATGCGCGTTTATGAATTTTACAAATTTGAATTTCACAATTAATAAACAGAAATTTGGACTTAAAAATGATATAGTTAAATTTTCATCCAAAAATAAGTATTTCGACAAATTATTTAAATTTTCAACTGAGCAAATGAATTTTTAAGTAAAAAGATGGTTTCTCAAATAAATAGTTTTCTATCCAAAAAAACAACTAATTTTCAACTAAAAGAAATTAATTTTTATTATAAAAAAAAGAATTTTTGAACGAATTAGTTGAATTTTCTACTAAAAAAGACATATTTTCAACCACCTAAAAAATGTTTAGTTACAAAGTATTAAATTTTAACACAAAGGAAAAAACGAATTTGCACAAAAATCGGAAAATTTTCATCAATTTTAAAAGAAAAGTAATAATATTCTACCCCAAAAATAAAAGAAATTTTCAACCAGACATAAATTTTCCCCCTAAAAATTAATTTTTCAACCAAAGGGATCAATTTTTAAATTCAATTATGAATCTTCAGCCAATAAAATTAATGTTTAAAGAAGAGGAATAATTTACTATCAAAAAGACTAATTTTCAACAAAAAAGTAAACTTTTAGCCCAAAAATACGAATTTTCAAAAACATAGTTAAATTTTCAACCAAAGAAATTAATTTAAAAATAAAAGTCATAATATTCTACAAAAAAAATGCAATTTTCGACAAAATATATTAATTTTTTTACTTTATGGTAGTATTTTCAACTAAAAAAGATTAATTTTAATCGCAACTTGAATAGTTCAATTTCATGTAAAAAGAAAATAATTTTTAATCCAATTTTCAAACAAAGAAATGAATTTACAAACAAATGTTCAAAATTTTACAAAAAGTTCTCAAAAAAGACGATTTTTCTGCATAAAAATTAATTCTCAACATAAAAAAACGAAATTTCACCAAAATCGATCAATGTTCACCCATTTTAAAAGAAAAGTTATAATGTTCTACTTTAAAAATAAAACGAATTTTCAACCAATAAAATTAATGTTCAAAGAAGAGGAATAATTTTATATGAAAAAGACTAATTTTCAACAAAATAGTTAAATTTTTAACCAAAGAAATGATTTTAAAAATAAAAATCATAATATCCTACAAAAAAACTGAATTTTCTACAAAATATATGAATTTTTTACTACATAGTCTAAAAATAGAAATTAATTTTCATAAATAAAAAAAGAATTTTTAACGAAAGAAATAAATTTTCAACTAAAAAAGATAAATTTTTAACAATATAAGAGAATTCAGTTAAAAAATATTAATTTTCAACACAAAAAAACCTTCGTTTAACATAAGATTTAGGTTTTTAATAAAAGAAATGAATTTTCAAAACAAGAAGAATATTTTTCTACCAAACAAGATGAATTTTTAATCTCAAAGTTAAATTTTCGACCAAAAATTAAATATTTAAATTTTCAGTAAAAGTAAAATAATTTTTAACCAATGTTTAATCTAATTTTCAACCAAAGAAATAAATTTACAAATCAAAAGAATAATATTCTACCAAAAAGACTCATTTTTAACCAAAAAAACAAAACAAAGTTTCAACAAATTATTCAAATTTTCAACTAAATATGTAAATTTTTGAACCAAAAAGCGAATGTTTTTAATAGTGTTGTAAAACTTCTAAACAAAGAAGTGAATTTACAAATAAAAAGCATAATATTCTTTTAAAAAACACGAATTTTCTATCAAATACATGCATTTTTAACCAAATAGTAAATATTTTAAACTAAAAAGGATAAATTTTTAACAATATTGAAGAATAAATATTCGTTAAAAAAATATTAATTTTCTACACAAAAAAAACAACGAATTTTCAACCGAATAGTTCGTTTTTTGACCAAACAGGTCAATTTTTAACTTTAAATTATGAATCTTCAACCAAAAAAAAAAAACCTTCATTTAACATAAGATTTAGTTTTTTAATAAAAGAAATGAATTTTCAAAACAAGAAGAATATTTTTCTACCAAACAAGATAAATTTTTAACCTCATAGTTAAATTTTCGACGAAAAAAATCAATTTTTGACCAGTTTATAATCTAATTTTTAACCAAAGAAATAAATTTACAAACAGAAAGAATAATATTCTATAAAAAGGACGAATTTTCTACAAAAATACTAATTTTTAATAATACTAATAAAAAAAGTTTCAAGAAGTTATTCGAATTTTCAACTAAATATGTAAGTTTTTAACCCAAAAAGCGAATTTTCAACAGAATAGTGAGATTTTTAATCAAAGAAGTGAATTTACAAATAAAAAGCATAATATTATTTAAAAACACGAATTTTCTACAAAATACATGCATTTTTAACCAAATAGTAGTTTTTTAAAGAAAAAAGATCAATTTTAACCGAAGATTAAATAGTTAAATTTTCAGTGAAAAGAAAATATTTTTTAACCAAAGTTCTATCTAATTTTCAACCAAAGAAATTAATGTACAAACAAATGAATAATATTTTACCGAAGACGAATTTTCTACAAAAAAATTAATTTTCAACCAAACAAAGAAAGAATAATTGTTGAAAAAACAGTTACATTTTCAGCAACCACAACAACAAAAAATTAACATAATATTTCAATTTTTAACTTTAAATTATGAATATTCAACCAAAAAACCCCTTTATTAAAAATAATATTTAAGTTTTTAATAGAAGAAAATATCAATTTTAACCAAACATTGAACGCTTAAATTTTCAGTAAAAAGAAAATAATTTTTAGCTAATGTCCAATCTAATTTTAAATCAAAGAATTGAATTAAAAAA